>CAUYSK010038232.1:0-21219 GCA_963575035.1 Avahi laniger | reverse complement strand
GATGACTCATAATATTTTTCATATGTTCGAAGGTCATTTTTATATCATTCCTTGTGAAATATCTGTTCAAGTCTTTTGACAATAAAATAATTAAAATGTTTTTGTTATTGAGTTGTAGGATTTCTTTATATTATATATTCTGGATACAAATCTTTCGTCTGAGGTATATTTTGCAAATATTTTCTCCGTGTCTATGGCTTGCTTATTCATGTCTTATTGGTGTCTTCCGAGAAGCAGAAGTATTTAATTTTGATAAAGTCTAATTTATGAAAATTTTCTTTTATTGTTTTGCTTTCTAAGTCCTAAGAAATCTTTGCCTATTCCAGTTCATTAGGATATTCTCCTGTGTTTTTTTCTAGAAACTTTATAGATTTAGCATTTTTAAAAAGAATGAACTGAGTTTCTTAAAAATATCAAAGTTATAAATGACAAAAGGCTTTGGATATATTCCAGATTAAGGACACTAGAAAGACATGACAACTAAATACAATACCTGATCCCAGACCAAATCCCATCTTTTATGGAGATAAAAAAGCACATTATTGGGTCAATTGACAAAATTAGAATTAAAGTTTTGTATCAATGCTAACTTAGATAAAAATTAGATTAGATGAAAGTATTATATCAATTTTAAATCTACTAGAATTTCTAACTAAACTCATTCTGTAAGAAAATATATTTATTCTTAGGAAATATACACTGAAATATTTACGGGAAAAGAGCCATGATATATGCACGTATGCCATCTGTCCTTAAATGGTTCAGAGGGGAAAGCGTCTGTGTGTGTGTGTGTGTGTGTGTGTATGTGTGTGTGTGTTTAGAGAGACAGAGAAACAAATGATAGAGCAAATGGGGTGAATATAGGTAAAAGGTACATAAAGGTTCTACATACTATTTTTAGTCTTGCAATTTTTCTCCAAGCTTGAAATTATTTCTAAATAAAAAGTGAAAAAAATTATAGTGAACCTTTGTAACTTTCTTATGTTTATAGATAATTTCTTGGCAATAAATGAATTAATGCAGCCTGAAAAAAATCTGATGAGATTGTGACTGGGATTACATTGAATCAATAAATCAGTTCAGGAAGAACCGACACCTTAACAATCCCGAGTGTTCCATTCCATGAGCATGGTATATCTCTTTATTGTTTAGCTAAAAAATATTTCTCTTAGCAATGTTGTTTTCAGTGTAAATGTCATATACGTCTTGTGCTAAACTTATTCCTAAGTATTCAATTTTTTGATACTGTTGTAAATGGGCTTTTTCTAAATTTCATTTTCCAATTTTTGCTGCTAATATGTAGAAATACAACTGATTTTTAAATATTGACTTTGTATCCTATGACCTTGTTAAATTTATTCATAGCTCTCATAGCTATTTTGTGTATTTCTTAGGATTTCCTACATAAATGTCACCTCTGAATAGAGAGTATTTTACTTGTTTCCTTCCCATCTTTGTGTCTTTTTCTTGCCTTATTACCTAGTAAAGATTTCCAGTAACATGCTGAGTATAAATGCTGAGAGAGACATTCTTACCTTGTACCTGATCTTAAAAAAATGTTTACTATTTCACCATTTACTGTAATGTTACTTGTACATTTTTTATAGATGACCTTTGTCAGATTGAGAAAGTTTTTTTTTTTTGCCTAATTTGCTGAGAGTTTTTACAATGAATGGGTGTTTAATTTTGCCAATAATTTTCCTTTATCAGTGATATAATTTTCTCTATTCTGTTAATATGGTTAATTATGTTTATTGACTTTGGAGTGTTAAACCGACCTTGTATTCTTGGGATGGACCTCATTTGGTTATTATGTAATATCCTCTTTATGTATTTCTGAATTCAATTTGCTAATATTTTGTAAGGATTTTTGTTTTGTGTTCATGAGAGATATTGATATTTAATAATTTTTTCTTATAATATTTCTGTCAGATTTTGGTGTTAAGTTTGTCTGACTTGATATAACAAGAGTTTGTGGAAGACTGATATTACTTTTCTTTAAATGATTGTTAACATTCATCAGTGAAACTATACTTCAAGTTTGCCTTTTGGGATGAGTTTTAATAATAATTTTAAATTTATATGTATGTATATATATATATGGCTATGCAGATATTCTATTTTATCCTGCAGAGGTCTGGTAACATTTTCAAAAGGAATTCTTCAATTTCATCTTAGCTATGGAATTTATTGCAATAAAGTTTTTCAAAATATAATTTTATTATCCTTTTAATGTATTTAGGCTTGGTAGTTATATACTTTCTTTTATTCCTGATATTGGTAATTTGTATTTTCTCTTTTTTTCTTAGAGTTGCTAGCAGTTAATCAACTGATTCAATCAGTTCAAAAAACCAACTGTTGATGTGTTAATTTCTTTATTGTTTGTCTATTTTCTATTTCATTGAAGTCTGTTCTTATTTTACCTTCTATGTGATTTGTATTTAATTAGCTTGCTTTTCTTTAGCATTTGAAAGTGGAAACTTACATGATTTGTATATAAGCATTAAATCTATACATTTCCCTGTAAGTGATGATTTAGCTAAATCTTATAAATTTTAATATATTGTATTTCTATTATTATTCAGTTCAAAAATGTAATTTGATTTGCCTTATGATTTCTTCTTTGAATGTAATGTATTATAAATGTGTTATTTAATTTCCCAATATTTGGAGCTTTTCTGAATACTTTAATATTATTGATTTCTTATTTAATTCTTGTGTCATCAGAAAACATACTATGTAAAACTTCAGTCTTTTGAAATCCACTGAGATGTGTTTTATGGGTCTGCATTTGGTTATTCTACAGTAGTTAGATGTAGCATTCTGTACACGTCAATTAGGTCAATGTAGTTAATAGTCTTGTTTAGGTCTCTTATAGTCTTACAGGTTCTGTCTAGTTCTATCAGTTACTGAGAAAAACATGTTAAAATGTCCACCATGAGTTTACATTTGTCTATTTCTCCCATTAGTTCTATAAGTTTTGCTTCATGTACTTTGAAACACTGTTAATAGGCTCATAAATGTTATTATGGTTATGTCTTCCTGATGATTTGATTCGTTTATCATTTTTAAACATTGCTCTTGATCTGCGGTAATTCTCCTCTTCCTGAAGTCTAGTGTGTTTGGAATTATTAAATAATATAGCAAGCCAACTTTTTTGCTTACTATTTGCTGGTATATCTTTTTCTATCTTTTTGCTTTCAATCTATCTATGTCTTCACAGTTAAATTCCTTTCTTGTAGACTGCACATAGCTAAATCTTACTTCCTATCCATCTAATAATCTCTGCCTTTTAATTGGAGTTTTTAGTCTATTAATGTTTAATGCAAGTATTGATATGGTTGGATTTGGGCCTATTATTTTTTTACTTGTATATTTTTTGTATTTGTTTTTGTTCCTCTATTTTATGTTTCCTGTATTATTTGTTTTAATCAAATAATTCTTTGTATCTCACTTTAATTTTTCTATTGAATTTTTAGCTATATCTCTTTGTATTTTATAGAGATTGCTCTAGAGATTACCCTATGCTTCCTTAACTTATCAGAGACTACTTAGTTAATATCATACAATTTCACATAAAATACATTATTGCAAGATTATAGTTTAATTAACCTTGTCCTGTGTGCCATTATTATAATGTATATTGCATATATATATAACCCACAATATATTGTTATATTTTTTCTTTAAATTACCATTTTTTAAAAAAATTAAGAGCAGAAAAAATATAACCTTCTATGCTTATTCACATATTTGTTATTTCTAGTGCTCTTTATGTGTTCTTGTAGATCCAGGTTTCCACCTGATGTCATTTTCTTTTCAACCTGAAAAAACGTAATTGATTATTTCTTATATTTCAAGCTGGCTGGCAAAAAAGTCTCTACGTTTTTATTTACCTCAAAAAAATATTTATTTTACTTTCACTTTTTAAATTTTTAATTATTGTGGGTACATAATATATTTATAGGGCACATATGATATTTTGACACAGACATATAATGTGTAATAATCAAATCAGAGTAATTGGGGTGTCCCATCACCTCAAGCATTTATAATTTCTTTGTGTTAGGAACATTCCAATTCCACTCATTTGGTTGTCTAAAGGTATACCATAACTTATTGTTGATGGTAACAATTTTGTCATGCTATCAAATGTTGTTCATTCTATCTATCTAACTATATTTTTGCACCCATTAACCATCCTTTACTTTCACTCTTGAAGGATAATTTTGCTTAACATAGAATCCTGGGTTGACAATTATTTTTTCTTTAAGCATTTCAAAGATGCTCTTCCATTGTCTTTTTGATTTTATTATTTTTGATGAGAAGTTAGTCATTTTTATAGTTGTTCCTTTGCATTTGGTTATTTTCTTCTGGCCGCTATAAAGATTTTCTTTTTATCTGTTTTTTTCAGCAGTTTGACTGTGACATACCTGGGTATAATTTTCTATATTTATCCTTCTAGAGCTTTGCTGAGCTTTTTGTTTTGTTTTTCACTAAATTGCTAGGTAAACAAGTGAGACCACTAGATATATTTTTAATGTCGCTGAAACTCTATTTTCTTTGCTTTTTCTTCTCTGTTCTACAGATTGGATGATGTCTATTATCTATTTTTAAGGTCACTGCTCCTTTATATTTTTATCTCCAGTCTGCTGTTAAACCCACTCAGTAAATTTTTAGTTTCGTATATTATAGTTTTTAATTCTTGAATTTCTATTTTTCAAAGTAGTTTCAGTTTCTTGGCTGAGATTCCTCAACTGTTCTATCATTATGGCAATGCTTTTCTTTGAATCCTTGAACATATTTTTAATACCTACTTTGAAATGCTCTTTTGCTAATTCAAACATTTCAATTGTCTCAGGGTTGCTTTCTCTTGGCTATTATTTTGTCTTGACCACAAGTCACATTTTTCTGTTTCTTTGCTTATCTAATAATATTTTATTGTATACCTGAGATTTTTAACCACACTTGTAGAGCCTCTGCATTCAGTTATCTTCCTTTGAATAGTGTTCATATTTGTTCCAGCAAGCAGTTAACTTGGTTGAGTTTGAATTCCAAACTCAGTCTCCCTGAGGTGGACAACAGCTGAACTGCTCAGTCCCTTCGACTTCTCAGCCGTTGCTTTTTGCTGAGAACCTTCCTGACGGATGCACAGTTCAGAAGTCAACAAGAATTTGAGGCAGAGTTTTTGATGTAGATTTATGAGGTTTCACATTTTGAGGCACCTTTCCAGTATTTCCCCCTCACTCTGTACCCTTAAAACTCCGTCCTCTGACTCCTCAAGCCAATATGACTGAGACTTTTTGCTTAAGTTCTGGCCACTCTGGACTACATAGACTGAGAAGTATTCTAAGGCAAAAATGTAGTCAACTTCCCTTCAGTTTCTGTCTGCTTTTGGTAACAGGTTAACCATTGCTTTTAAATAGTTACTTTGTCCAGACTGTACATTGTGACTTACAGGTTATTATACTACGGGTTACCCTACTGGAAGTATAATTCCCTGTGATTGTATATTAATATGCTTATTTATTAAATGTCTGCCTTCCTCACTAGAGGGATCTCCATAAGGGTAGGGGCCATTGTGATTTTATTTACTATTGCAGTCCTGTTGCCTGATATTTAGTAGCCACTCAATATATACTAACAGGATGAATGAATTTTACTTAATTCTCACAATTCCCGCATCATCAGGTACTCATGTTCTTTCCATCTTTCCCCTTTGTTTCCCACAGCTTTGCTCTTAGGCTGGCTCTTCTCACAGTCACAGGACAGCTGTTACAGTTCCAAGGGACCCATGGAGATATGATAATGCCAAGAGGAAGAGGAGAGATTGTCTCTTCCCAGGCTTTTGCTGTTAAGAGCAGAGAAACTTTCCCCAGAATTCCTTTATCTGGCTTCCCATCCTACTTCATTGGCTGGAACTGGCCCTTGTGCCCACATCCTCGGTCGATTACCAGTGAGGAGAATGGGACCCCCATGAGTGGTTTAGACTAATTGGGACTTATCCTCAAATCACTTGAAAGAAGACAGACAGCAGAACAAAATCTTTACCTGGTCAGCAAGGAGAAAGGGAGTGAGATGACCAGTGGATGACAACCAATAGTGACTTCTGCAGTGATTGGCAAAATCAGATGTGGGCTCTGTCTTCATGAAGCACACAGTCTGATGGGAAATATTTATCTAATAACCCTATGAACATGTAATTAAAACTGAGGTCAATGTTCTTAAGGAAAAGACATTCAGTTGTATAATAACATATAACAAGGAAGATGAGCTAGATTGGAGGTGGGGGTGGTGAGTGTGGTTGGGGAAGCCCAGGACATGGTTTGCAGGACAGCTGGCCTGGATTCAAGTTCTACTCCAAATCAAGCTGAGTGCCCATCAATTCACAAGTGAGTAAAGAAAATGTGGTGTATATATACACCATGGAATACTACTCAGCCATAAAAAGGAATGAAATAATGTCGTTTGCAGAAACTTGAATGGAACTGGAGACCATTATCCTAAGTGAACTATCTCAGGAATGGAAAACCAAACGCCGTATGTTCTTACTAATATGTGGGAGCTAAACGATGGGTACACACAGGCACAAAGAGATACAAAGGACACTGGAAACCAGGCCTGGGGAGGTCGGAAGGGAACTGAGGGATAAAAACTTACCTATAGGGCACAATGAATACTATTCTGGTGGCGGGCACACCAAGAGCCCTGACGTAAGCATTAGACAAGGTATTCATATAATGAAAACATTTGTACACCCTTAATATTTTGAAATTAAAAAAAAGAAGTCAAATTCCACTCCATTTCCTAGCTGTGTGATTTTGGATAAGTCACTTCACCTCTCTGAGCCCAACTTCATCTATAATAATCTTTCCTAGGGGTGTTAAAGGATTGAATGAGCCACTCTATGTAACCACTTGGCACATAGTAGGCACTTCAGTGGTTCCTTTCCCAGTTTAAAGAGGGGCGGGGAGTGTCTCTTTGGAGTTAGCAAAAGACAGGATCATTCCTCATGTTTGTTCTGGAAAACAAGTCTTAGGCTGACAGCCGTGACAGAGTCTGACATCATCCGGCCTCGGTCAGGAGCATTAAGAATCACGCTCTTAATTAAAAATATTCAGAGTTTGTGACTAATTGCAATCCTTTTCAGATCCTTTCCCCAAGAATTTCATTTTTCTCCCCACCCACCCAGAGGTCAGGCTTACAATGTAACAAGTACAATAAATCTTCCACTGAAGATGGCCTCTCTCTAGAGCAAGCGGGAACAGGGCTCATCCGGATTAGAAACCTAGACGGTTCAGAGTCACCTGGTGAGGTTTACGGGCACAGCTGGGGCCCAGCCGACCTAATTAGGACCAGAGAGTGGCGGACGAGGGGACGGGCGTGTATTCTAGGTGTCCTCCTCCAGTGTCTGTTTCTAATAACAGCAGCAAGTAGCAGAGGCGGCAGGGTGAGTGTGGAACACGGTGACATCATCCCCCCAGCTGTTTTACACATCTGTAACATGGCTCATTAGGACTCTCTTAACACCTCATCCTTCCCTGCTCCACGCAGCTCCAGTTGCACGAGGAAAGGTGCTCTTGCACGTGAGGGGACCTGGAGATTGGGGCCGACCGCAGGGTCAGAGATTCGCTCGGGCACTCTACCAGTCGTTAGAACACTCACACGGACACCCCCTTCAGCATGCGCTCCCTTAAAGTGCTAATGGCTTCTGCCCGATCGCTGGTGTTCAGGGCCAGCTCAGTATCGGGGAGCAGACCATCTGCAGCAGCTGCAAAAATGTTTTTGCTTATTTTGAGCATTCTAAGTTTTTCCTAGCCATGAATAACAGCAATCGAATAAATCACCCCGCGGTGTGTAGGATGGCTGTTTTTTTCAACAAGAACAAAAAAAAGGCATATCATGTGCTGTGGATATCACACATAAAAAATTCCACCGTATTTCTGTGCAGTAGTTGACTAAATATATTTAGATATTTGAGACTGCCTTAAATCATATGAATGTGAAAATCTTCCTAGATTTCACTGGCAAGCCTCAATGACTAAACTAAAAAAAGAGTTTTATTACTATTAATATCAAGTGTAGCGCATATTCTGAAATAAGATACAAATGGTATTTACAAAATAAAAAAAGAAGCTTTGTCAATAGACACCCTCATGGAATAAAGCAGAGTCCCAGATTTAGAGACCTTGGTTAGAGTTCTAAATTTTACTAGAGAGATTGTGGGGGTGTGCATTTTGACTCTCTAAATTTCCCCATTTTTGAATGGGGATGATAAAATGCCTCTCACAGGTTTTTTGAGAGGATGGAAAACACAAAATTTGGAAAGTGCTTAGCGTTATACCTATCCCAAGGTTAGTGCTTGAATATATTAGCTGTTATTATTATTGCTATTACTGTTCTTATTTCTTCTACAACTATGTTATTGTCAAAATGCAAAGTAATAATGACACATTTTCATCAACTATTAAGTGCGGAATGTATCATGTTTCGACTACTATAAAATGCCATTAATTAAAAGATAATTATTTTACTGTTTCTAAGAAACAAAAAAGGCTGTCCATCAAACAGTGGCACATTGCTTTCTTGTTGCATCAGCTGTGAGACGTATTCTTTTCAGTTAGGATAGAGTAGGTTGTGCTGCAGTAACAAACAACCGCAACGTTCCGTGACTTAACACAACCAAAGCGTATTTCTAGCTTGTATTACGTGTCAAATGCCAGGCTGCGCTCACTGTGGTCACTTGGGAACCGTGACCATGACAAAAGTACCATGGACTGGCTGGCATACGTAACAGAAATCTATTGTCTCACAGTTCTGGAGTTTTTCTCCTTGGCTAGTAGATGGCTGTCTTCTCCATGGGTCTTCCCTCTGTGCATGTCTGTGCCCTGATCGTCTCTTCTTACAAGAACATCAATCATGTTGGACTAAGGCCCACACTAATGACTTCATTTTAACTTAATTACCTCTTTAAAGGCCCTTTCTTCAAATACAGTCCTGGGGTTAGGACTTCAACATAGGAATCTAGAGGGGCACGACTCAGCTTGTGTCAGGAACCCAGACTAGTGGAGGCTCCAGCTGGCCACGTCCTCCCGCGATCATCGGGCAGGGGCAGAGGCACGTGGCAAACCGCGCTGGCTCTTCAAGGCTTCCACTCAGGACTCACACTGTTGGCCAAGCAAGTCACTGGGGCACGTGTAACTTCAAAAGGCTGCACAGCTGCCGGAGTGCAATGCCACCTTGTGCCTAGGGCAAAAAGAATTGGCAATTTTTTTGATTGCTTAATAATCATCACACAGCCCAATTTCAGAGACACTAACATGAAAGAAATGTGTATCTTAGAACCAATAAAATAGGAGATATGAGAGATTGTAATTACTGCATGGTGAGGGCTATAGTTTGAATGAATGAGACTGACTTAGTCAAGTCACCCTCTCTAGACCTCAATTTTCCCATCTAGAAAATGGACTTGGCTGGGCACAGTGGTTCATGCCTATAATCCTGGTACTTTGGGAGGCTGAGGCAGGGGATGACTTGAGGCCAGGAGTTCAAGACCATCCCGGGCAGCATAACGAGACCCCATCTGTACAGAAAAATAAGAAAAATTGGCCAGGCATGGTGGAGGGTGCTCGTAGTCCCAGCTACTCCGGAGGCTGAGGTGGGAGGGTTCCGTGAGCCCAGGAATTCAAGGTTACAGTAAGCTATGATTGCACCACTGCTGGCCAATAGAGCAAGAGAGACCCTGTCTCTGAAAAAATAAAGGAAAAAAAAAAGAAAAAAACCCAGACTAGATGGTTCTCTAATTATCAACAATTTAACGATCATAAAATTTAATAGTCATTAAAAGTACAAGAATCACATTCTGGAAAGTATCAACAACCTCTCTGGCCTTTGAAAAAGAGCTAATTTTGCAGATCAAGCCCTTCTTCCTCGCGAGCCAGTCCATGCGTACAGAAAGCGCGTGCCTGTACCACTGCTGTTTGCTTCCTTGTCGTCCATTTCTCGTCTTCGGGACGCTCCCGAGGTATGTGGTCATGTTAAGACACGGAGCCTACGCCGGGCAGGTGTTACATTCCTCTCGCCACCATACTTGGTGCAGGGACGTGCTGGTGACAAAACCTGACACAGTAAGATGAAAACAGATTCTTCCGGAGGCTGCAGGGAGAATGTCAGAGTCTCTCCTCCTGGGTGTGAAGTGGATCATACACAAGGTTCAAAGCTGCAAGAATTATTCTTTCCCCACAAGAATCCCGAGAAGGAAGCCAACCTGGTGCTAAGAGTCGTCAAGACACCAACCTTATTTGATATTATTTGAGTCCCTGGATCTAGCTGTCCCTGAAGCCAGAATTACTCAATAACATGAATCAAAAATTCTCTCTTTTGGCTTGCAACTGAAAAGCTGGAATGGTCCTGTCTGATAATAGAGTGGGATAATAATTTTGGGCATTTAATCTAATAAGAATCCCAATACCGTGCTTGAATACCGAAAGAGATAACAGTATATAAAAAACCCATTTCTATCAGTTTCCTGCAATGCCATCAGAATTCGTGTCTCACAATTTAATTTTCTGAGTTGAGCTTTAATGCCATACATGGATAGTCATATGAAACTCACTAATGTATTTATTATAAAAATATCACTGAAGACATTGTCTCATGTATCACTCAGTGATGCTTTCACAAGTAAACTTCTTTTAGAATTCGGCACTAGGAGAAACCTAGGGAAAGGATATATCCTTCTCCTCTTCTGAATATGTGAATATGTGAATAACTAATCTTGTATTCCTTTTTGCTTTGGCTTCTAGGAAGCTCAGAACCAGTTTCAAGCCTCAATCTCAAGATTTTCTACACTGCCTTGTGATTAGCACATTTTCCTTTACTTTGGTTCTTGCGTTCTGTGTATCCTACACTTTCTATATGCTTTTGTTTTACACCACTCCAAACTCCTTAATGGAAAAAGCTGTAAACAAACAAACAAACAAATGAAATATGCCGTGCTATTGCCATTATAAAAGCCATTATAGGAGAGAAAGAGCTTGTAACCATGCTGAATGTTTCCTCTGAGCTGAAATCCGAAAAGCTAGGCAGAGACTCCCAAATTCAGGTGTTGATATGAGCTATTGGAGCCATCTGTTTTCATGCTCCCGAATCATGCAGCTTTCTGTTTTTAATACAGCAGTCTAGGGACCCGAGGAGATGAATGCTTTGCTGTGTGACCTGGAGGGAAGAAAAGGGACACAAATCCGACAGATGCGGCTGCTACTAGCTGTGGGACCTCGAGCTAGTCACCTAACTCCTCTAGGTCTTAGTTTTCCTTCATGGAAAGGAGGAAATGCCCATCGCAAGGAGCTGCCGTGGGGATTGGGGGAGATCCCAGAAGCACGGTGCCTAACACAGTGCCTGGCAGGCTGGGGACGCCACAGGCCAGCCATGCTTCCCTGCGCAGGACGACACCCCTGGCTCTCTGCACCCGAGGCCTCCGCCTCTTTGCAGAGCCGTATGACAGACATCACTTCCACATCCCTTCCACCAGTCTCCCCTCTGGTCTGTGTCTGTCGATCTTTACCCAGAGGCAGCTCAAGAAGCGGCTCTGTGTATTCTGTGCATTGTGTTCCTGCAGCCACATTGCAGAGGCTTGTCCTCTACGGGATTTAGCGTTCCCTGGATGAGCCCTACATGAGGTTTTTTTTTCAGAAAATGTTAAGAAAATAATTTGCTGCAAATTATTTTCTTTCTTATAATAAATATTAGGCAATTGATGCTCCCCAACCCCCACTTTGGCTGCTGGGAAGTCCAGAATTAAAAATGATGAGAAGATAAATAACTTCATCTGAATACCCAATCTCTGAGTCTGTCAAGGGACGTGTGTGCTGAAGCCCCTGGCGCAGAGACACTCTCCTCTCCGGGGTGAGGGGAAGGTGGAGGGGCCGGTCAAGGGCCAAGGAAGAAGAGGATGCGGGGGAAAGCCCAGGAATCCTCAGAGTTATTTTCTCAAAGCCTTGACTTTCTCCTGGAACTTACAATTTGCTTCCTCTAGATTTTGGCTATTGCAGACCATCCTACGGCAGCCAACCCCGAAGCATGTGAGCCATCCCGGCCAAGATCAGCAGAGCCACCTGGATGACACACAGCTGGCTTCAGACGCATGAACGAGCCAGCTGAGACCAGTAGACCTGCTCAGCTGACCTGTAAACTTGTGAGCAATAATAAATGCTTATTGTTTTAAGCCACTGAGGATAAGAATGGCTTGTCATAGACCAACAGCTGATACACTCTTTCAGTAGAGCCTGCAGTGGTCGGGTACACAGTACGTGCTACATAAATGCCTCTTTTGTGGATGAGACAGTCTCATGGCGTGGAATTGAGGACCTTCAGTGTTGTGTGGCTTTTGTGTATGTCCTGGCTGACTTCAAAGATGAAGGAGGGAATATAGCTCCGGGAAGAGTGTGTCCAACTGTGGGTTCAGGAGACCTGACTATAGTCCCAGACGGCTGCCTGTCTGTCTACGTGGGTCATGTCTATTCTAGGCCCTCAGTTTCCCTATCTACAAAGTGAAGGGGAGAGCTGGGCTTGGACAGGGGTTAGTCAGAACCGTGGCCACCATCAAGCCACATCAAGCAAGGACATTGCTACTGCTGTAGCCACCCCCTGTTAGATGTCACAGATGACCTCACGACTGTCCCGCACTGGCCACCAGAGGCTGGCACCAGAAGTGAGATGTTTTTGTTACTCTGGCTGCTTCTACCAGGGTGGCCTCTCCGTCTTCCCTCTTCTTGGTGTCAACAGCTCCCACCTGACAATGCGGAGTGATGGCTGGCGGTGCCGGCCATGCGCCCCGCGAGGGAGGTGGGGGGAAATGAGGGTGTGGTCTTTCCAGCTTTGGTAGAGGGAGGTGGACCCTGCCTTCCACTAAGATTCATACAATCCAAGTTCTCCAAACACAGGAAGGAGGCTCAGACACTGGGCATTTAAACATAGAAAGAAAAACGTCCACTATGCAAAATCTTTCATAACGTTGTCTGAGATGGTGCTTTTAAGGGGAGTCTGTGAGGTTTGACGGGGGCTTGCAGACCAGGTGCTCAGCAAACCTTGTGACTTTTCAGCAGTCACGTGGAGTCTCCTGGACCTGAGAAAAGCCAGGGCTTACCCAAATCAGCTGGGCCTTTTCTCCACCCCCACCCCCATGGCCACTGGACGAGGCTCCGGGTCCAGGCTCTGGAAACATGGGGGCTGTGCGTCTCTCGGGGGTACCCGGCAATGGAACAGAAAAAGCCAGACCCTCTCAATTACTGCGAAATCAGCGGGAGAACTTTATGGGCAGGCAGAACTGCGGCAGCAGCTCGTGGAAAGGATCGCCCTCGGGAATCAAAGCCGTGCGAGCCACAAGGCAGGACACCCAGCAGGCCTCGGCGAGCCCCGGCATGTTCTGGACCCAGAGTGCAAATGCAGACCCTCTGCCCTGGCTCCAAACCCAGGAAACATTCGGCTTCATTCCTGGCATCGTTCTCTCCAACCACATCCACTGTTCCTCCTCCCTTCCCTTGTCCAGAGTACCGCACTCCACAGGGTGCCCAAGTGATCGGAGTCTGTTTTCCTGAGTGTAAAAGAGGATAAATACGCACACTAGCTGGGGTTGTTATATAAAGTTGGGCACATCTTTGGGGTGAGGTGGGTCCCAGGTCCCTTTGAGAATCTGATGAAAACCGTTGATCCCCTTTCTAGGGAAAAAGGTGCACATACCCAAGCCATTTTGCGTATAATTTTATGAACCTAGTGAATTTCATCCGTGGAAATCTCAAGAGCCAGGGCACAAACAGCCTTGTAGGACATGTCAAGGAGTCCAAGATTTTCTCCAGACTGCAGTTAGGATACTATCAGACGTAGAAATTCCTTTCAGCTCTGTATAAGAGAGACACAGAATAGGCCTGGTTCAAGCAGGTAGAGATTTACTTTTCTCTCTTGTAAACAAATCCAAAGTAGGCAGTTCACTGTTAACTGATATCCACAACCAGGCTCTTTTCCATGTCTCAGCTCTAACAATCCTTAGTACTGATACCTGTTTCCATCCTCAGCCTCCCTTCATGGTCCCTAGATGGCCACTGCTGCTCCAGCCATCATATTAGCATTCGAGTCAGGAAGAAAGAGGAACAGGGATGGAAAAGGCCCCCAAGGCCTCCCAGCTGGGTCAACCCCTTTGTAAATGTGCTTTCTTGTGACACCCACCTCCATGTTTTCCGGCAAACTAAAATCAGGGTTATTTTCCTAAGGGAGAGGAGGAGAATGGATTTTGGGCAGGCAGTGGGCTGTCTCCTCTGACAGAAGGAGAGTTAGAAGCAGGTGGAGACTGAGAAGGGCAAGAAGCAATGGGGGGGTGGGGGCCTGAATCGGAGTGGGGGCTGGGGAGGAGAAGGCGATGTAGGGTGGGAGCACTAGCTCTTGGTCAGGGATGAGGAGGGAGTTATAGGGAATCCATCCTTGTTTCCGGCGTGGGCGGGGAGCCCATGCCAGCGACTGGAGGGAGGATGACAACAGTAGGCAGGGCTGGATGGAGACCGAGGGACCCTGGTCACTGAACAGACGACAGTGTACTCCTAGGAAGCCTGCCCTGCCAGCAAATCCCACAGCATTCTGACTTTCCCTATGACCGCTTAGATGATTTTCAAAAATTAGCTTTGCTGAGCTATGGCTTACCTATAATAAATGCACACATTTTAAGCGCACATTTCAATGAGTTTTGATAGATGTGCACACCTTTTGCGTAACCACCACCCCAGTCAAGACACAGAATATTTCTGTTATTGCAGAAATTCCCCTCGTTCCCTGTGCACGCAGTTCCTACCTCCCCTACTGATCTGATTTCTATCACTGTAATCAGTTTTGCCTGTTTTAGAACTTCAAGTAAATAGAATTATTCAGACAATATTACTTTGTGTCTGGTTTCTTTTACTCAGCATCGTATTTCTGAGATTCATTAAGTTGTGAATATCAGCAGTGCATTTATTTCTGTTTCCAGGTAAGACTCCACTGTATGAAGATACTACAACTTTTCATCCATTCATCTGTTGATGGCTATTTGAGTTGTCTTCAGTTCTTGCCTATTATGAAAAGACTCTTATGAACATTTGTGTAAAGCCCTTTGAGAATATATATTTTCATCTCTCTCCGGTAAATACCTAGAAGTGAATGGCTTGATCATGAAATAAGTATATATTTAATTTTTAAAGAAACTGACAAATTGTTTTCCAAAGTGGTTGCACCATTCCCTTTTTCTACCAGCTGTGCACGAATGGTTCACTTGCTCCATGCTCTCGCCAACACTTAGTGTGCTCAGACTTTTTTTTTCCCCTAAGATTTTAGTCTTTTCAGCAGGTGTGAAGTAGTATCTCATTGTGGTTTAAATGTGTATTTCCTTGATGACCAAAAAATATTGAACATTTTTACATATGTTTATTGGAGATCCTTATATCCTCTTTTGAGAAGCAAAGTCTTTTTCCCATTTTTAAAAATTGAGTTATTTGTCTTCTTATTACTGAGTTGTAGAAATTCTTTGAAATTCTGGATACAGGTACTTTGTCAGATCATTGTTTTGAGAATAACTTCTCCCAGTCTGTAATTTCCCTCTTAATTTTCTTAATGGTATCTTTTGAAGAGAAGATTGACATTTCGATAAAGTCAATTTATAGTTTTTTTGTTATGGTTCATGGTTTTTGTCCTATCTAAGAAATCTTCCTTTATCCCAAGTTTGTAAAGCTTTTCTCCTATGTCTTAATCTAGAAATTAAAATCTTTTAGCTTTTATAAGAGTTATATTTTACACATGGTGCGAGATAAGGGTCACAGTGTACTTTTATCCTCCTAGCCATCTATCTAGTCACTCTGGCACTAATATAAACATTTTTTTTTGCACACATAAATGATTTTTTTTTAAATAACAGTGTACTTAAATACTTTTCATTTTTCTTATTTTTTGGTCCCTCTGCCTTGCTGGACGCTGGCTGCATCCACCTGGACAGTGTCCAGCTTTGAGTTCTGATTTGCACGTGTTGGCCCTGCCTTGCTGCGGGAGAGCCGGGTGGAGGTATCCATCTGTCTATGGATGGGACGGCGCTCCAGAGAAAAGGCCGAGCTTTTGGGAGATACGTCGACAATGGCTGTAGTTAAACGTGTGTCAGAGCCTCAGGAAACCACAGCTAGGTCCTTTCTGGGCTCTGCAGCCCTCCTTCCTTCCCTGGCCTCCTCTGCCCACGGGCAGCAGCAACTTCCCACTACTGCTTTTCTGGGGGCCTTACACTTCCTTGTTGGCTCCCACACCCTTATAAACAGTCCCCTTATGAAACTCTCTGCTAACACCCCTTTGACTGTGCCATCTGTTCTTCCTGAGACCCTGAATGATGCACTGATTATGGATATTTTCAAATACCCAGTTTATTAAAATGCAACGTACCATGTTATCCTCCCTCATGCCGGATACCCAGACACACACCTGATAGACATTCAACCAGCTCATGCAGCACATTCAACCTAGCTAAAGCTGCAGACCTCCTCGCAAAGCCCAGATGCACAAACACAGACCCAGGTCTGCTGCAGAATGTGGTCTCTACTCCTGAGCTCCTTCATGGAAAGAGGCTCGGTGGTTTCCACGGAACACTAGACTGTGCTCCCTAAGGGCAGAAATGGTTTCTGTTTGCTCACCCTTGGCTCCCTGGCACTTGGTAGAACACCTGGTGTGTAGTACACTGTAAACCCCGACACAGTGGAAACACCGTGGCACTGAGCACCATCTGCAAACCTCCCTGCACCCCAGCAGCTCAGGATGGCACCCCCAGCATTCCACGCGTAGAACACATAAGGACAACCTGGTGAGAGCATTGGGCAGTTCCAAGACAGTGGAACTGTCGTTTCGCTTTCCCTTTGCCTACTCTGAACATATAAAGGAATTTCTAGTCCCTTGCTCAAGGCCACATTGGTCTTGAATAAGCCTTGGGACTGCCTTGGGGGTTCCAGGTGAGGCTGAGTCAGGGCTAAAAGGCGGTGTTGGTGGACAGCAGGACGTGGGGGAGAGCGGAACCCACTCTTTCCGGCTGTAGCGTGGCTACCATCTACCTTTCCTTCTGGCGCGTGGGCAAGTGCTCCAGATCCTACCTCGCCGCTTCCTAGATGTGTGGTTCTGACTCGTGTCCCTGAACAGCCCAGGTAATTCCAGCTCAGGCAGGAGCTGAGCGGGGACAGGGAATCGGGGGTATGACCAGGAAATGCCTTCTCCCCGTCCTGCCTGAGTGCGTCCCCGGCACGCGTTGCCTTCATTCTTCAGGACACACAGGTTGGCTGCCTCGGGGCCAAGTCTCATCTGCTCTCTTGTTTCGTGTCCCTTCCCAGCCACAGTCCCCTTGGTTGGATCCCAAGCCACCCCCTGAGCCCATCAGTGTGGCCATGAGGTGTGATACACCAGCTAGCTCGGGTCTGGGCTGTGTCCCCGCCTCTGAGGCTGGCGCAGAGCCTCACCCAGACTACGTGGGCCGTGAGCGGGGTGGCCTGGAGCCTCCTCTCCCACGTCCGCACAAGAGCCAAGGGGGACGGATGCTGGGGAGGAAGTGGCGGAAGCCTCCTAGAGGTTGCTTTAAACCCTCCACCATTGATGTTTTAGAGAACAGGAACGGGTGGTATGAAAACCCTGGGTTCAAATCCCGCCTCTGCCACTTGCTTGCGTGGACTCAGGCAAGTCCGCCCACTGCAGCCTCGACTGCCTGACTTCTAAAGTGGAGAACATACTTTGCCACTCGGAATCTGCGTGCGCAAACGAGCAAGCATGTAAAAGGCCCTGTTTGGCACCCAGGCCACTGGCAAGCACTAAATGGTAGCGATTATTATTGTAATTATTATCATTCCCCGGCTTGGGCCTCTGGGAGTCCAAAGATGCCCAAGGACCAGCTGCAGATCATTAGGCCTCATGTGGCTGACATCTGGGCTCAGAGCAGCAAGTGCTGAGGATGTCACAGTCACCCAGACCACAGGGACACGGCTTGACAGGGGCCCAGGCCACAGGTTCAGACTGTTATGCATCTGCATAAGGGTGGGGAGGGGCAGACTCTGTCCAGCTGGGTGTCCTCACCTTGTTGAGTGAAAGCCTGTTAACAATCCTATCTAAATGCACACTGGAGGGTTAGAGTGTCTGCGTGATTGGGACGAGGAAGCAGGAGGAGGCCTAGGAAACTGAGCAGTCGGGAGGAAGGCTGGCGGGATATGATCAAGGGCACCTATGCAGCCTTTCCTGCTGGTCAGGGCTTTCCTGCTTTACATCTGCGTGGAGGCGGCCAGGTGTCTCCTATCATCCATTCTCCCTTCTTGCATGTAGGATCAGACCCCCTGATTTTAAGCTGAGCGCATGATTGTCCACAATAAAGGCAGCACACCCCACCCTCTTCTTTTAGCTAGGTGGAAACATATTCTGGCAATGGACGTGAGCAGAAGAGAAATGTACGATTTCATTCTCTTGTTTATGATAGGAAAGAGTGTGTGCCTTTCCCTCTATGTGCAGGTGGGAACACAAATGTGGTGAGCCACCCTGGACCACGTGGACAGAGCGATACCCTAAGGATAGCAGATCGAGAAGGAAGGCATCTAGGATCCTGGCACCTTGGAGCCACCATATCAGCCCAGAATTGCTTATGCCTGGATTCTTACGTGAGAGACAAATGGGTCTCTGTATTTCTTGACATGAAAGTCTCTATATTGTTTAACATGAATTCTGTTGCTGAAAAAGAGACCCTGAGCAATACATTATGCATTTTTATAAAAACGTGTTTCCATCCTTGGTTGAGATGAGAGAAACAAGGTTCAGAAATGTTTAACAACTTGCCCAAAGTGTATTAGTCAGTATAATGCTAGCTGCTGTAACAAACAGACCCAATACTAAGCATACGGACTCTTGAACACTACGAAGCTTATTTCTTGCTCACTTAGCAGTAGTGGGTGGATGAAATATCAGTGGGGCAGCCTCTTCCTTCAGTCGTCTGAGACCCAGAATAACACAGGGGCTTCCATCTTCAATGAGGAAACTCCACAGTTATCCTGGGGACACCTCCATTCCAGCCAGTCAGAGAGAAGGAACATGGGGAAAGGGAGGGGGATTTCTGGACTAATTTGAAAGTGGCACACCTGCTTTCTCACTGGCTAGAACTCAGTTGCATGCCCAAAGCTAACTGTGAGGGATCTAGGGAACGTCATCTGGTGTGTGCTCAGGAGGAAAAGGAAATAATTTTTCTGAGAAGCCAGCCAATTTCTGCCATGCAGGGGTCACTCCGCTGCAAGTGGCAGAAGGTGAACTGGTCAACCTGGTTCTGAAGCTCAATATATCTTGTGGCTTCTCTCTGTTGACTCCCAGTTTTGAAGCAAAGATTTTGTTTGATGTCTGTGATGTCTTGTCTTCCATCAATGTGGCCAGGCCATAGACTCCAGTGATGCAATCAAAGAGTAGTCTAGGTGTTGCTGTGACGGTATGTTTACAGATGTGATTAATGTCCCTATCAGCTGGCATCAAGTAAGGGAGATTATCCCAGATGCTCTGGGTGGGCCTGATTCAATCAGTTGAAAAGTCTTAAGAGCAAGACCAGGGTTTCCCTGAAGAAGAACTTCTGCCTGTGAACAGCAGCTTCAGCCTGTCCCCGAGGGCTCCTGCCTGCCCCTCTGGATGGCCAGCCCCCACAGCTGCGTAAGCCAATTTCAGTCCTCACATCCCACCGATGTTCACTGCTGTGTGCAGCACGTTTTTACTGAGCACCTGCTATAGACCAGTCACTGTGCAGAAAATGAATCACACATGGGCTCTGGACTCATGAAACAATGGCAGAGACAGGTTTTAATCAAAGAATCAGACAAGGAAATATAGAGACACCTTGGGATAAGTGCTATGACAGAAAAGTTCAGAGGATTATGAGAAGACCTGATACAATCTGAAGGGTCACGGATGGCTCCCTGATGAGTGACATTTGGAACCGAGCTCGAAAGGAAGGCGTGCATCAACTAAGGAGTGTGGGCACGGCCTAGGAAGGTGTTCCAGGCAGGCGCACAGCCTGGGCAAAGGACTGGAGGGAAGGAATGGCAGGCTTGAGGATGGAGGCTGGGCTAGCGGGAATCCAAGCCAGGAGGAGGAGAGTGGGGCAAGGAGAGGCAGGCTGGGGGTGGGCCGGGCAGGGTCTCACAGAGATCTGGGCTGCGGAGACAGAAAGGATGGGAGAGCCCCCGTGGGTGCAGGGAGGGCAGCTTGGATCTCACAGTGTCCCTAGGTCTTTCCTCTTACAAAGGAGGCAGCTGCTGTACCAAGCCTAGGGTCATGGGCTTCCCCCAAGATACCCTTGTCCCTCTATCTCCCTTCTGCCTGCAAACTACCTATTTGGCTGTCAATGTCCTACTTGAACGCCACCGCATCAGCGCAGTCTGCCCTCCCGACTGGACTCAGCCAGCTGCCCCAGTGTCCCTGCGGGCCCTCCTGCCTCCATCGTCCATCGGAGCACCTTTCCCAGCATGCCGCAGTCATGGGCTACACGCTTGTCCTTCTCACTAGGCTGTGAGCTCCTTGAAGGGGAACAGGGTCTCTCAGGATCCAGCCCAGGGCAAGTGTGTTGACAGAGTAAATGAGTTACTGTTACTGGACCTCTCCCAAGGGTATTTTCATTACATTTCATATAATGTAAATGATATAGAAACATAAATATAAAACATAAACATACAAAATATGAATAAACACATAATTATTATCGGAAACCTATACATAGAAAAAAATGCTGGAAAAATACATCAAAACATGAACAGATGTCTAAGTGGTAAGCACTATTAGTGGTATTTTTGCTCTTGCTATTTTTTTTTTTTTTAATAAAATCCATTCAGTGAGATTTTATTGTTTGTAGGCATGACTCACCAGGCCTCTTAGATAGGAATCTGGGCAAAAGAAAAAAGGTCAGAGTTCAGCCCTCAGAATCATGTGGTATGTAAATTTTTGTCTGGCTTCTTTCACTTAGTGTGTCTTTGATGTTCATCTATATCGTTATATATATGTACATATTTTTTTTTGTTTGTTTGTTTTTTTATTTATTTTTTTTATTATTATTCCAAGGTATTGTGAGGGTACAAACATTCTAGTTACACTTTATGTCTTTGCCTTCCCCAAATGCAGGTTAAAGGCATGCCCTTCCCTCCCTTTAGTGCTCTCCGTGTCCTTTAGTTG
>CAUYSK010038231.1:0-82487 GCA_963575035.1 Avahi laniger | reverse complement strand
TAGTCCCAGCTACTTGGGAGGCTGAGACAGTAGGATTGCCTGAGCCCAGGAGTTTGAGGTTGCTGTGAGCTAGGCTGACGCCACGGCACTCGCCCCAGGCAAGAGAGTGAGACTCTGTCTCAAAAAAAAAAAAAAAAAAATTGCGAAAGCAGCAGGTGTGGAAGAAACATGAAGGTGAGACTTGGGAGTAAAAATCAATTCCATCTGAGGATGGTAGCATCAGAGTGCCCTGTTTTCAGAGCAAGTATTGGGTTATTAAGTACGAAACATCCAATTTCCTTAAGGGCTAAATTTGACAGTTCATATCTCTTAACGTTTCACTTTGACACTACTTGTTTTATTTTTATTGTGAAGGTATATCCTTAGTCTTGCAAATGCATGGTTTGGCGTGTGATTATCTTTCAAATTTTTTAAGAGCAATTTTTGTGATACCATGGATAAGTCAAAAATTCATGTTATTTTCGAATATGAGCTCCATCATGAAACCAATGCAGTGCAGACAGCTCAGAATATCAGTGAAGTGTCTGGGAAAGATGTGGCTAATGAATGCACAGTATACTGATGGCTTGAAAAGTTCTATTCTGGTGATTTTAATCTTGAAAATGAGTCTTGTGGGCAACCTGAGACCGAGGTGGATAATGATGAGCTGAAAGCTGTAGTGGAAGCAAATCCATCTCAAACTACACATGAATTAGTAGCAAAGTTTGACATTACTATTCCAACAATATCGAACCATTTGAAATGAACTGGCAAGGTTAAGAAGCTGGATAGATAGGTACCGCATGAATTAAATGAGCAACAGAAGAGAAATAGTCTGGAAGCTTGCCTTTCTTTGTTGTCACGACATAAAGGCAAACCATTTTTACACCATATTGTTATGAAAAATGGATTCTTTTTGACAATTGCAAGCATTTGGCACAATGGCTGGATAAAGATGAAGCGTCAAAACACATTCCAAAACTGAATATTCATTGACAAAGCTAATGGTATCTGTTTGGTGGTCCAGCACTGGTATTATCCGCTACAGCTTCATGAAACCTGGTGAATTGATTATAGCGGATGTCTACTGCAACCAATTGGATGAAATGATGAGGATGCTTGCGGTGAAACAGCTGAAATTTGTCAATAGAGACAGACCAATCCCCTTGCAAGACAATGCTCAACCACATGTTACACAAACAATGCTGCTCAAACTACAGAGGCTGGACTTGGAAACTCTCTGTTATCCACCACATTCACTGGAACTTGCACCAACTGACTACCACTTCTTCCAGGCTTTGGACCACTTCATGCAAGGAAAAATAATCAATTCTCAACAAGCGGTGGAAAATGCCTTTCACAATTTCATTGCCACTTGCTCTCCAGGCTTCTTCACTGCTGGCATAAACAAGCTACCATTAAAATGGCAAAACTGTGTCAATAGTTTAGGCACATACTTCGATTAATTGTACTGCTTTTTGTTTGAGATATAATAAACTACACTTTTGATTCAAAATTGGGCATTTTATATTTAATGATCTAATAGGAGAAAAAGCCTGGCATGTCCATCTGCAGGTTGGGTAGATCTTTTGTTCAGATGAAGATATGTCCTGTATCCTACCTCAGTGATCAACTGGGTCAGTTCTTCAGACTGCCTGGGAAGGCTGAACTCTCCTGAAGCTACATGTTTGAATACTAACCAGGCTTAAAATCTATACAAATAATGCAGTATGTCAACCCTTTTGTATTAAATTTTTTTAAGTTTAGAACTAATCTATTACTTCTACTAGAATTGTGGTTTTAAACTAAGAGATGTTAAATAATTTGATTAAGCTTGTAGGCCAGTGTTAGAATGTTTAAGTGAACTTGATTTCCTATAAGCTTAATTTATTAGATTAATAAGAGTAATTTAAGTGTTTGGGAAGTTTGGCTTACTTGTGTTCTAAATGTTTCTTGTCAGGCATTTGAAATGCTTAAAAAACATGAATACATTAAATTATAACAAGAACTTAAACACTGAAAGGAATTTAATTAACCAAGTTTGTAAATGAGACCGACTGTTTAAGAATTTAGTCTGCTCAACTTGAATTAATCATCCATTAATAAAAGAAACAGAAAGCTGCTTGTTTTTTATTTTACTATATTTATCGACAGTATATTGAGATTTGTAAGTTGAGCTTACATTCTTAGGGGAGCTTAGGTTTTAAATATGTAATGTCAAATAAATTTATTAAAAATTTGCAAGCTAAGTGACACATACTGTACTCTTCTTATGTAAAAAAGGTCCCACTCAGACTTTTCTGAAAATACTAATCTGTACATAAATCTCTTTAAACAACCAAATGATGCTTTTAAGTACAGAGAGTAAAACCAGCAGAATTTGCTCATTCAGTGAATGTTTCAGAGTGTCTACTATGTGCCCAGCAGGGTTCTAGGTGCCAGGGATACAGTAGTAACTGGGAGAAATCCTGTCCTTGTGGAGCTTACATACTGGTGGGAGAGATAATAAAAAACACATATTTACATATTACTAAATAATATTTCTAAAAGTATATTTATATCACATATAGAAATGGAGGGCAGAAAAACATGACTTAGAACACATATTTCTGAAGCTAGATAGCTGAGTTCAAATCTGACTCCAGAAGGTTTTTCATTTATAAAATGGGGATATTATCTTAGCTACACCATAGGGTTATTACAAAGTTAGTGAGTTAATATTTGTAAAGTACTTAGAACAATGCTTGGCACACAGAAAGTACTATGGATATTTTCTCATAGAAGATGTCAGATAATCAGTGCTACACAAGCAGAGGAGGGGGACAGGGATGTATCCAGGAGTGGGGAGGGAGCAATTTTCAGTGGTGTCAGGACCCGTCTCCCTGAAGCGGGGGCATCTTATCCAGAGGCTGAGTGTTGGGAGGAAGAGCCTGTGTGTAACTAGGGTGGGCATTACAAACAGAGGGATGTGCAAAGGCCCTGGGGCTGGGGCAGGCTTGGTGATATGAGGAAGAGGAGGTGGTCAGCATGGAGAGGTAGCCAGAGGGCAGATCATGGCACAGCTTTTGGATGTGTTCAAGTGTAATGGGAGGTCACTGGAGGGTTTTGATTAGGAAAGTGACATAATCTTGTTTACATTTTTTAAGGACATCTCACTGTTGGGTGGGGATCTGACCGCAGGAGCAGGGATGGCCACTGAGAGCCCAGGGGAAAGACAATTACAGGAGTAATTCATGACAACCTACTGTCCCTTAAGAATGAGAATGGTGGTGACTTGGACTATAGTGGCAGCCAAGAAGGTGCTGGGAAATGGATGGATTCAGGATATAATTTTGAAGGGAGAGCCAGCAGGATTTGCAGGTAGATGAAAATTTGAAGTGAGCCTGTCAGCATGTTTGTGTGGTTTTCCTCCAGCCATGATCTGGGGTTTGTGTTCAGGCTGAGTTAGGTGGCGAGTTTGATTTCTCCAAGGCTGGGGTTTTGCCAGGTAGGTATGAAGGAGGGAAGGGTGTAAAGTTGTTGAGGAAGTGTGTGAGGGAGAGATTCTCAGTCACTATGGACCACGGGAACTAAGCTGTGCAGATCAACAGACTGGCACTTTCCATTGGGGTGAAAATATTTTTAAAGCAGTAGGAGTGGGAGGGAGAAGTTAGAATGCTTGAGATGGAATTTGGACAGTCCAGAGCCTTATTACTCAAAATGCGGTCCTTGGACCAGCAGCATCAGTAACACTTGGAAGCCTGCAAGGACTGCAGAATCTCAGGCCCCGCACCAGTCCTAGTCAATCTAAACAGCATCTTAACAAGACCCCCAGGTAATTTCTAGGCCCAGTAAAGGTGACAAAGCATTAGTCTAGGGCAGCGTCATAGGGGTGGGTGGCTGAGGGGACACGAGGAGAAGGACAAGAAGGCCAAGGACCTTGCAGTCCAGGGTGATGGATGCGCTGTCTGCGTGGGTACATGGGAATGTCTTTGTGGCATCAGGAATGACTGTGGAGGTGGTAGAAGGAAAGTCAGTAAATCTTCAGGAAGAATGGCCAGGAGGAAAATATGTAAAGAGCTGCAGCAAAGAGGAGCGTCTAAAGCGTGTGCTGCAAAAGTGCCAGGGTATTTTAAGCAGTAGGGAGAGAGGATCACTGGTCTGGGAGCAGAAACCAGGAGCAAGACAGGCAGCAGCAGCACCTTCAGGAAGGGGCTGACCGAGGTGTGCTGGTGAAAAGCAGCCACCACCTGAGAGAGCTTCTGGAAAAGCACCGTCCTCAGAGGCAGCCAGTTTGGGTTACAGAATGTAACACTAACACACCATCCGACCCACAGCTGTCAAGGCGCCAAAAGCATCATATGGGGCAGGCTTTGTTTCTTTGCGTTCTCTTGACAATTCAAACATGCTTTGCAAAGACCTGAATCTCTAAACATGAAATGCACCAAAAGCATGAAAAGTTTATTTAAATAATTTCCTTGTGGGTATGAGATAGTAATATATGCATGCAACTTCAAAGATACTGATAATAGTCCTGTTAAGTTCTTAAATAAAGATGACATAAAGCCTTTACATAATATCTTTAAGGACTATGTTTTAATCAACACTTACATGACATTTTAAAAATATTAACTTACTGAATCCTCATAACACCCATATGAGGCAGGCACTATTCTAGTCCTGCTTTGCAGAGGAGTAAACGGAGGCCCAGAGGAGCCTGGGTGAGTTCCACAAGGTCCCACAGCTGGCAGACAGCAGAGCTGGGATCCGAGGCCAGCCCATCTTGCCCCAGCACTTGGTCTATGCTCTTCACCACTGGCTGCCTCTCTTCCACTCAATAATATAAAAGTTGCTTTGAAAAACAAGACCTTTTTTTTTAATCACTCAGAAACTCACTGAACATAAGAGACTTTCAGCAAATTGTGTTTACTTTCAAGATAGACTTATCTCAACTTCACACAGATAAAAAATTAATCTTATTTTTAAAGAGCCTTAGAGAAAACTATGTCATAAGTTCCCTTGATAACTGATTCCAATGCTGAACACCTCCAACTACCAAGTATCCTTCCTTACACTTCACCTGAAACATTGCTGTTGCAATTTAAGACCATTTTCCTGTTGCAGTCCTCTGAAGACCAGCCTGCTAGGCTCTGAAATTTTAAATTCATTCCACTTCAGTGACACTTTACTCCCTCCTTTTTTTTCTTTCACATCCTTGTGCAGAATCATTACATTCATAGACTAAGTCCAAAATGCACTCAACACCTGTCCCTTCCTAATCTTTCCTACCATGGAGGCTCAGTAGTCAGAACATCACGAGGTGCCGTGGTGGGAGCATGTTTACGTGACTTGGATGGAAAATACCTCCAGGATGAGGCTTTGAGGACAAACTCTGAGGAGATGTGCTGTTCTTGGGTCTCATTCTCAGTATAAACACAACCCGGACTTTCTGGCTAAATACACATACGTGGAAATGCAATACCGTTATTACAAATAATCTCCACCTGTGTCATTAACTAGCAATGACAAGAATCCACGCAGTGATCACAATAATTCAAGCGTACGAATTCAGAGACTCTTCTTTTTGGGTGCTGAGAACGAATGAATCCTCAGAAGAAAGCAAATGTGTGCAATGATCTGCCCATGTGGGTTTAAGTCTACGCCCATGTCATAGGCCAAAAGTGTGTGACGGGGTCTTAAATTTACAAAAGAATATCTTTGAGAATCCTTGAGATTCCTTTAGGAATTTTTTTAAAGTCCACTTTGGCAATCAAAGAATTTAGCACATGCACCGCTGCAAGACACTCATCTGCACAGCACAGTGGTCTGCTCAGAAACATTGCGAGTGCACCACTTTCTACTTTCTCAGGGCCTCCATCAACGTTTGGCTAAAATTTACGAACACAGGATATAACCCAACGTCTCTAAAGCCTGGAAAGCTGACCCCTACCAGGCCAGTGAACAAAGTCAGCTAAAGTTATTAAACAATCCATTGTGGTCTTTGGGGTCAGGCAAGCCTAGGTCGGAGGCCCAGCCCCATCACTCACCTGCGAGGTAAGTAGAGTCCAGGCTACCTTACCTCTCTCAACCCCAGACTCTCCAGCTGAAACATTAGGATAATCTGCGTTTCTCAACCTTTTCTTCATTATCGCCCCCCTAGGAGCCTTCTCAGAATTTGTTTTCCTAATTAATCACCCTCTATGATATTTTAATGCCAGATCTGATTATGTACTTTATGTCTATTTATATTTTAGACATAAAGAGTAAAATTTGTTCACCACCCCCCTAATAACTAATGTCCGCCCCTTTAGGGGTGATATTACCGCTCTTGAGAATGCATGAGATAGTGATGTCTATTTTTCAAAGTAGTTCAACAAAGAGTTAATGAGCACTAGTAGGTACCAGATATAGTCAAGATTTTTTTCTCTCTTGGAGCTGACATCTGAGTGGTTTATATAAACATACACACACATCCCTCAGAACACGGGAACTATTATCCTTTATTACAATGCACCACTATACTACACATTACCTGATTGTACAAAATAATGTAGGTGGATCAACAAAACTTGATCACCGTAATAAAGAAACATCTCTGGATTGCCTACTGACAGCCTCCAAGTCATCACAGAATCATAGGCACAGAAGTCTGAGCTGGAAAAGTCTGAACCTCATGCATTTTGCAAATCATTGATAGTAAACCAGGTCCATTTTTCAATGTGTGCTAGTTTTTTTTTTTTTTTTAACTTCAGTCCTCAGGAAAGAGGCCCTCAATGCAGCAATAAGAATATTTGTCCTTTTTAATTTGTGAAACTTTAGTGAGGGAAAAGCAAACCTTATAAAAATTCAATTATGCTTTTTTTGATAACATATAATTCAAGATTAATTGAAGAAGGCTTATTCACTTTTATATACTTCCTTATTTCTGAATTTTTCAATGACGTTACAGAAACACAGAACCTAAGGAGACAAAAACTCACATATACAGTAATATACAATCATTTCATGGACATAATTGAAGGGAATGTTTTCCTTTTTCTCCCTGCAAATCAAAGTTCAAGGTTAGCTCTCCTTGAATAAAGATAATAATCAAATCTTTGCTTTCCAGTTGTTTTTAGGAAAAATATCTTATTTCCTAATCTTTACCTAGGCTGAAAGAATACATTGAAGACTCATCCTCAAAGCACTGCGAGCCTTTTCCTCCCTAGGTGAAATAAAGCAACGTTCTGCCCCAAGGGTCTACCAGATGGAGCTATCACTGCCAGGACACCAAGGAGGGAGGGTGGTAGAGAGCAGGGAAGGGACCAGCTCAGGGTCGAGCAGATGCCACCATCAGGGAGAAAATAGAGCCCAGTCCTAGAATTTGTCTCTTCAAGCTGCCGACAGTATGTAAGCAGCAGGGGCAGAAAGGAACAGGTGCTCAGGGACGGTGACAGGTTGGCTGGTGTATCTATCACCTTCCTGACGTCCCAAGAGGGAGGCAGGGAGGCACCGAAGGGAAGTTCCGCCACTGCACACACTCACACTTGCACCCTGAGTGCAGCTGTGCTTCAGACAGTTTCAGAAAATAAACGTTTTACCACCAGTTTTTCTTCTCGGTAACATGAACGGTGCTGCCGGTAGAGACGACCTGGAGCAGAAAGCACATGCTCGTCACACAGATAAAAGGCTAAACCGAACGGGCGGCTGATTCTTGAGGGGGATGAAGAGAAAGGCAGTCCGCATTTGCTCCTTGAATCCTGCTCCTTTTTCCACCTTTTCGTCTCAGCTGCACTCAAATTTCCCCTGGCACAGGTTTTTTTGTTTGTTTGTTTGTATATTTATTTGTTTTTGAATGCATCTCAAAAAACCAAATCCTGTGAGGTTTGAGATCTGAGCTCAGGCTGCGGCTTCCACCTCACCCTTCTTAAAACAGCAGCAAAAGACATATCCTCAAACCCTCTATCCGACACACTTCACTGATTTATCCGCTCTCCGTAGATGAGTTACGGTGTGCACGGCACTGGGCTAGGCCCTCTGACGGAGGAGTCAGCAGGATATAAGCAACTTGTCACTGTTCTGTCCCAGGACCTAGAGCAGAGCCTAGCACCAAGCAGGCGCTCTGTCTGCAGCCGACAGACGGATGGAGGAAGCAACGCGTGAGTGAGAGGTGGCCCCTGCGTCCGGGAGCCTGCAGTCTGGCAGAGCAACACGAACAGCCATAATATGATCGCGGGCGGACAACGAAGAGAGATGCTTAAGTATGCTAGAGATGAACGTTCTAGAAGCTCTGAGGAAACACAATGCATTTAAAATATCTGTATTCAAAAGACCTTTCGCTGTAAATATTTAATTAAACTACTGTGAACAACATTTAGGGGAAGGAACCCCATATTTGCGTCAAGTAAACTCTGGTGCCATTGAGCAAGGTGTCATCATGATTCTTCTTGTTCTGGGAAGACGGGGGGCGGAGGTTGTGTATAAGGCAAGAAGCCCAGGTTTAGCTAGCCAGTAAAGGCACTGATATTATTTTTTATTTACTCTGAGGGAATTTCAGTATATTTAAAGATAGAATAGATTGGCCCAAGAATAGGACAGGCTTTTTGGGAGTTGGTAAGGGCATTCTTTGAGGTTTCAAGTATGGCTTCAATGAGTCTGTGTGTGATTGACAGGATTCAAGAACTAATAGTTGAACAAGGTAACCTTGAAAATCCCTCCCACCCCTAAATTTCCAAAATCCTGTGACTCTGACACAGAGATGTGTACATTTTCGGTTGGTATACGTGCCACAGAATTAGGAATGTGGACCCTTCAGAATGCACAAGGACCGGAATATATTAGTTCACAGCCGAATGTCCCTAGCAATTGCCATGGGCGTCTGAAGTTGCAATATTTTGATATTTATGCAGAATCTGTAATATTTAAAAGCATGACAGTCAAGCCACTTATTCACACCATGGTCTTGGGGAGAACAGATTGTAATGACATTTCATTTATTGAATTCAGAATTCTCATCATTTCTTCATCAAGCTTGCCTTCCATACATAGCTTTACCTTTCATTTTCACAGACACCAAAGGCCACCTGATGTGAATTCCCATAACTTCCCTTTCTTTGACTTGAGCCTTGACATATTTTTCCTGTCTTCCTCTCCTATTATTTAACAAATCTCTTTAGATGATTGTACCCAGGCTTATTTTGACTACCTTTTTGTCTTCTATCTTTAAATATTTTTAAGATGAATTCCACCATTGCCCCCTCTTCAACTCTTTCCTCCTGTGTTCAGTATGTATTTTAAATACCTGCAACATTCACCACTTTACCCAAGTTAGGAATCTTAGATTTCTCTAAGCCTTCTTTCTGACCTCCTTCTGGGTCCCGGGGTACTACTCTCTCAGTGCTGAATAGCGAAGGATCCATCCCTAGGTGGAGACCCCTCCCCTCTGGCCCAGGCTCTGCGATAGCCTCTCAGCTGGTTTTCCTGTTTCCAGCGTCAGGGCTCTTCCAACTGCCCTTTACAACTCTGCCAGGGGTTTCCTTCTAAAATATGAGCAGCATTAATACGACTCAGATACCCAAAACACTTCAGGTCCTCTCCAGCATCTCCAACAAAGTTTTCAAAAGCCCAGGGTGTAGGCAGTGGCATAGGCCACATTTTTAGGAGGTATTTGAGATGAATTTCAGGAACATAGAAATTTAAGATTTAAAAATATTATATATCTTAGCATGTAATTTATTTTCATTTCGATCCTCTTTTGACGTCTGGCATGTCTAAGAAAAAGTGTCGGTTTAGTACCAGTAGGTCAAAATCATGCCTCTGATGTTTGCTGATCCCCCTCTTTAACAAGCCTGCAAGCTCAGCTCGGAAGGGAAGGAACAGTGTCGAATTAGAATTTAGTAGGCATGTTTGGTTTTCTGAACTTATTCAGAACAAGTAATATAACTTTACTATTTAACCACAGTCATAGTAAGTCAAAGTATTTAAGAAAAATGTCAATTTAATAAAAATTCTAATAAATAACAATGCAGGTAGCACAAACATCACCACGAAGGTATTTGGGAACAGACATGTGGAATAAAATCCGGACTGCTTATTTTCACACACGTCAGCTCCAATTTAGCTTAATCTCCAGCTGCAACCCTTCTTCATACATTCTTCACTGTGAACACAGATGTTTCTCTGCCCTGAACTTTCCCTGCATCTCCCTCCTCCATGCCCTTCTCACGCTGTTCCTTCTTCAGTCTGGGATAGCCTGCCTCACTCTTTGGTCTTCTAAAATTCTATTTTAAAGCCTCAAATCCAATGTTTTCTTCTCTAGGAAGTCTTCCCCTAATTTTTAAAATTATGATTTAATGATCCGTGTCCTTGTCCCTTGATTATGGTGCTTATTCTCTCTCATATTGCAACTTGTTCACAAATTTACTCTATTATATTGTAAATTCTTAGAGGACAAAGACTATGCCATTTTTATACCTATGCGTCCCACAACCGAGTAGGAATGCTGATATAGATATTTGTAAATGCGATAATAAGTGGGAATTTTCTATCTCCTCTCATTGATTGCCCCTGGACCTCTCTGTAGGAGTTTTTCCCTCTTAATACATGAGGATCTTTAGAAATAGGTCTTAATATAAATAAGGGCAACTCTAACTTACCGAGTGGAATACAACTTACAAAATACTTGCCAAGTCCTGGAGAAGGTAGCTTCTTATTAGCCTCCTTATTTAGGCTCGTTATCGTACCATTCTGATTTTTGCTGTGTCTTGCTTGGGGGGTGGGTAGGGAACTATATTCTAATCTAATTAGACCTGAGGATATGATGAGGAGAGGACCTTAAAAATTCTGGCAAAATATCTAAAATTAGCCACTGATTCTCTTATCCAACACCCGTGTTGGTTTTCTTCCCCCAATATCTGGCTCTGTTCCAGGTTTAATACTTGGTGCCAGGCACAGAGAAAGTAAGAACCACCATCCCTGCCCTCACGGAGTCAAGCTGCGAGTCAGTTATACAGTACTCCACGAAAATTTGGGGAAATGCGCCTTGTTTCGTTTTGGGTGTCTATCCACTGACAGCGCATTTACCGAACACCGGCTTTGTGCCGGCTCAGGTGCTGGGTGCTGGAGATGTGTAAACATTCCTGTTTTGACTTTATTTGCCACATAATATAATTCGTGATTTTTAACTTCTAAGACAGTATCTGGCCAAACAATAGACCCAAAGCTCATAAAACTTATGATTACAAAACTGCTCATCACTTGTCTGGCAAAACGCCAACAAACCTTAATAGAATGTACTTTCTAAAAGATTTCAGTCAGATTTCTGCCAGTCATTTGAGTCTCTGACAAAAGTCTGCCCACGTTTGCTCAAAAAAAACAGCCCACAGCTGTGCACAAAGTAAATTCCAGGAGACAACATGGTCAGACTTACTGAAGGGTATTTAAAAGATGACACTTAAATAGTATATGGTCCTTTTTTTTTTTTTTAGAATGCCTAGCCATTTTTAGTCCTTAACAGACTTATATACATATAGTCTCCTTTGTTTTTATGCGTAAGTGTCTGTTTGGGCTGCTATAACAGAATACCACAGTCTGATTGGCTTATAAATAACAGACATTTATTTCTCACAGTGTGGATGCTGGGAAGTCCAAGGTCAAGTCACAGGCAGATTCAGTGTCTGATGAGGACCCACTTCTGGTTGACAGACAACCGTCTTCTGTGTCCTTACACAGCCAGGGGTCAGGGAGCTCTATGGGGTCTCTTTTTACAAGCACACTAATTTTATCCCATTACGTCAGGAGAGTGGGACTCTCATGACCTAATCACCTCCAAATATCATCACGTTGGAAAGTAGGTTTCAACATATGAATTTTGGAGGACATAAACTTTCAATCTATAGCAGTGCAACATATCTAAAGCAATGACCTTGATTTAGAGATACCTCCTGTAGCAGCACAAGTTCTCTTTCTGATTGATTCACATTCTCCCTTTGTACCTAGTTGTGATTTTAGGAAAACTTAATTAGCAAAATGGTTTTAGTAGAATATCAGTGACTAAATATTGACAACGAAAAACTGGGAAACAAAGGTGGTTCAAATGCTGTGTGGCTTTCTTTCAAAAAAAGACCAAGAAGATTAATATCAAGTTGAATCAAGGTGGCCAAATTACAAATACATGCTTTTTAAATTTAATATACCTTAGGAACACTTAACCTGCATGTTGGCTTTTTTGTTTTTGTATAATTTCACATATGTTGGTTCACTAATAACCATACCTCAGAAATATTTCCTTTCCAACAGAGACCATCTATAAAGAGAAAATATAAGCTTAAATCAAGACTATCCAGAGCTATGTACAAAATAGATTGAAAAGTAGTAAAGATAAATTAAGGCTGGAAAGGTATAAAAACCTGTAGCATTCAAGAAATCGACTTGTTTTGAGAAAGAAATTCTACTGTATTTTTTAGTCACATTCAAAACTATCTGTCTTAAATATAAAAAATGTTTCCATCAAAAACAATGTGGAAGGAAAGGAAACATTATTTTTACCTAGCTGAAAAACTATGAAATGATAGTCCTTTGGGCCTGCCCCCAAAATGAGCTAGATCTACAGCCTGTCTGAAGGATCAAATGGAATGAAAAAGTGGGGAGAGAGGAGCTATAATCCTACCATAACATGAAATTCCTACCAGGATAGCATGCCATTAAAGTTCTGAATCTTCTATAAAACATATTCTGTGAATGTTTTCTTAATTTAATGTAAAAATGTTATCACAAGCGCAGCATTGCCCCCTGGTATCTGGTGTCTTAACCAAATTACAGTGTCTTCCTTTATACTCTTCTAAGGAATGAACATTATGTTTACGGAAAAGGTAGTAATGCTTAATAGCAAGCTAATCTCATGAGAGGTCTTAATAGAGATTCTTACAAGAAAATCAAACAGGAATTATTTTAATCTCTTGCTGGTAAATTTCTCCCATGTTAAGTAACATATGCTTCACTTGGTAGAAGGAGTCCTGCATTTGGAAGCAGAGACCATGGGGCAAAGGCACTATTGGTATTTTATTACAATACTCCATTACATAACAGCAATAAAGATTATTTCACCCTTATAATTGCCCTAAGAATAACTAGCATGGAGCCACTGCTTTATGCATAGCTCAGTTTACATATTGCAGAAAGCCATATTGCAAGAAGACTTTAGGTTATTTTCCTAGTCAAAGGAAAGGCTTTCTGCCAATGTTCAATGACTATGTTTTGGAGGCTTCAGTTCCAAGTCCATCCCAAGACCTTTGCCTCCACAACTTCCAGATTAGATTTCTTAATGACTCAGTGTTTGTACTGATGTTACTCAAGGTCAATGAGGTTAAAATCTAGGAGACTAGATTCCTCAAGAGATCAGAGCAATTCTTTCATCTCTCACTGCATTATCTGTAGGTGGACACAGAACGTAGTTTTTGTTTAGCATGTATAAAAATGAATTATTCAGACATCTAGCTAGCCCTAGTCAGAAGGGCTTAAGTTACTGATTAACATGAGTATGGTACTTGTACCTATCATCAGTTGAACCAATGTTAATATTTGATTGGTTACCAAAAATAGATTACATTTATTCCTAAAGATATTATAGGGATTATTTGGTAGTGGTGGTGGTGAGGTAATTCCTGATTTAAGCTACAATAGAAATCCATTGTCTGACCTCAAAGTAAAATTTTAAAAGTTCTTTGCAATTTATAATATCACATGGTGCTTAAAACAAATTTGACAAAAATGATGGTAATTTAGATCAGGGGTTGGCAAACTTGTTCTGTACAAGGCTAGGTAATAAGTATTTTAGATTTTGCAGACCATATATAGTCTCTGTCACATATTCTTTTTTTTCCCGACAATTTAAAAATGTAAAAACTATTCTTAGGTCATGGGCTTTACAAAAACAGGCAGTGGGCCATATTTGGCCCATGAAGCAGAGTTTACCAACCTCTGCTTTGGCTAGCTCAGCATGCTGAAAGGAATATTTTCATTCCTCAATTCTTGCTACGTTTGCCCCTACAAAAAATGATCAATAAGAAACACAGATTAAGACAAAGACTAAACCAGACAACATCTCTAATAAAAAGTATCATAAAAGTGGATAAAGAGTCATGAAAAAAAATTCTTACGTTCTCTTTAAAATAGCCTACATGCACCCATTGCGTGACGTGGTTACTTAGAGATGCGCTTGTACCAGGAAGGAAAACCTGGGGGTTTAAAACTTATGATGCGGTTTTCCCAGAGGCTGTGGTGGGGATTCTGGGCAGTTCTGCAGAACATGATGGTGAGCAGCGCTCGTTGTGTGCACTTCTAACAGGAGCACTGCGAGGTTCCTATTCCTATGAAGGAAGCTTTCAGGAAGTACTCACGAAATTAAATGCACGTCGGGACCTAAACTGAGTGGCAGAGGGGACAACAGCAGTGATTTTAGAGCATGGGCAGTTTCGTGAAAGCAAAGATGGAATGCTGCTCTGGGGGGCTCTCATGTCTGTCTGTCTGTTTGTCTGTCTCTCTGCACTTTGGAGCTCTGTTGCTAAAGTTGCCTCAGAACACGGTTCCCTCTACCCCACCCCTTGCCTGCAAATCTCAGGCAATGACTGCAGTTGCCCATGAGGCAACATAACCAAGATAAAACACCGAAAAACTTTGAAGTCTATGTGCTCCAGGAAACAGAAATACTTCCAGGCTGAACACTGAGGAGGGTTGCAAGCAGTGCTGTACCATGCCTGTCACGTTTCTGAGAGGCCTGTCGGTTCGGCACATAGGGAAGGTTTCAGATTTCCCAGACCAACGTGTCTGCAGTCTTCAAATATTCACCGTGTGCTATTTTCGCCCCAGCTCCACAGGAATTTTAAATTAACACAGAGCTACTCATTAACCTTTGTTAACTTACTAAATGGTAAAACACTAATTACTTGCAAATGAACTAGTTTTCTAGAAGATAATGGAATAAAGATGTAAGAATTTTTTTTTGCATTTAACATACCTTATTCCTATTAGTACTACTCTTCATAATGAGACTTACAGGGTTAAATTTAATGCATTAAGTCATTCATCAAGTGTTAATAATCAGCCTTCTATGGTTCTAACTGATGGGTCCCCATCTACACAGAAACATTTACCCCACAAGTCCTCATGGAGTAGTGGTAGTTGTTATCACTCTTGACCTGATAGAATCAGATGACTTGTAAGGTTTTATCTGACCTAGATATTAAAGGGCTCTGGGCTTTGTGGGGATTAAGATGGTTTCAAATATAGTTTTTTCCATTGAGGAGCTTGATTCAGATGGGGCTTCTGTGGTCCCATTTGCACAGGGTGTAGAATACCTCGGGCACTCACAGAATACCCTTAAACTGGAGAAAACTCATCTCCTAACCTAATCAGAACCAGATAAAAAGTTTGACCATATTATGCTACCGACTACTGACTACAATAGTCTCCTGATTCTTCTTCAGACCACATCAAACCTGCCTATTACTGCATCTTCATTCCTTCTACCACCCAACCATCCACCACGCACCTGCCCCACCATGATAAATGCCAACCACCTGGGTAGGGTTGAAGTAACAGAGACTCAGATGGTACAATAGGTGAATGATGGATGAGAGAAGATATCAGTGTGATATTTAAAAAATGAAAAATCTTTAAACAGGGATAGAAAACCTGACAGAATAGCTTCTCACTTCACAGTGACACCTTCAAACTTCTTAGAATCCATCTTAAAAAACAAGCCATACTAAATAGTAGAAAGCATAGTAGGCAGATTACCATAATAACACTAGTAAGTATAAGAATACTCATTCCTTTCCAGACACATAGCAAGCCAGAAATTCTAAGGCTTAGTCACCATTAAACTAGGTTAAAATTACTGACAGAAGCTGATCTTTCTGTATTGGATGTTGATGTTTCATTTTGTAATATTATACCCACTGGCACATAAAGTTATTACCCCAAAAGAATATCAAGTGGAGATTAAGGATGATTCTCCATAGATGCCTAGCATAGCTCCAGTTTTGTTGAAAATCAGTTTATTATCACTAATATGCTCAATCACATGAAATATTGGGAATCATTTCTTTAAATCAAGAAAGCCACTAAATTCAACTCTGCACCATGATCTGTGACACGAAAGATGATTTCTTCTAATAAATTGGATCTGAAAAGTTTGTATCTTACTTTGTACCTTCCATATTTACAAGCCATGATTCTTACATGAGGTTACATAAAACTAAATCCTAAAACTACAACATTAGATAACAAGTCTATTAAAAATTATTTTTAAATATATTTTTCTATCAGAATATTAAATACAATTTAATAAACTAAAACAGTATATTTTATGCAAAACAGAAAAGTTTTAGAACACTAAATCATGAGAGGAGACCTGAAAGCAAAGATATTAGGCAGTGGCTACTCAAACATTTTTTGTCCCCTGAGCCCCTGTGATATCAAGAATACTGTATGTCAACATTAATTGCTACATCCTGTGAGCTATATTACAATACCCTGTCATTGTGATACAAAGCACGCTGCAAAGAATAGTCAAACAGCGGTCATCTGGTCAGGGAGCCCATGGCTAGAACATCACTCTTCCAAAGTCATGACTATGAACTGTCATGAAATCCAGCAAGGTCACGCGAGGTGGGGGAGGAGCTTGGTTTTTCACAATGTCTACCTACATCCGTAAAACAAGGTCAGACACATCGCAGATGTTTGCTCCTGGTCATGCAGAAAGCTGTGGATCAATTAAAACAAATTATCACCTCAACTGGGGGAGAAAGCAAAACGAATCTTGAATATCTCCATTGAAGGTATGTCGGGAACACTTCACCCTAAGTAGAAAAATGACAGATATTCTTTGGGCTTCATTTTTCATAGCTACTACCAACCACCAAAACAATGCAAGAACTGGAAAGATTTTTTTTTTAAACTGGGGTTGAAAACCAATCTCCTTTGCTCTTTCCTCTCTTTGTTGTTACTAGAAAACAGTAGTTACTAGAAAAGAAAGACTTCAGGGCAGGAAAAGGGCAGAAAGGAGAAGCATATGAAGCAGTGAACTTAGCAACGGAGTTAAGCCTCTTCAAAGAACGTACAGTGTGCTGGGGATGTTTAACTGGCTTTTGTCTTGCATGGCTTTGGGAGGCAAGGCAGGACTGATTTAGAAAAAGCCAAGTCTACATAGCTTTAATGTGCTCAAAAAACACAATGATAATGAAAAAAAAATAGAAGATATACAAAGAGCTAACAATAACATGAAAAGTTATTTACCATCATTAGTCATTAGACTGCGCATTACAACCACAATAAGATACTATTTTACACTCGCTAGAATGGCTATATAACTACATAAATATACGTTAAGACCACATATATGTACATACATACAAAGATAAATGTGTATGTACAGATACATATATAAACACATATACATGATAATGCCATATATCCATATCCAGATATACATATATATGGATATGAAGGAGTATATATGTGTATATATTAAATATGTATGAATGACTAACAATGTTGTCAAGGATGTGATGAAACTGGAACCCTCATACATTGTTGACTGCTAGCAGGAATTTAAAATGATACACCCTTAGATGTCTACCTAAGAGAAAAAAAAAATGTTCACCTGGACACGTGAGCAAAAGTTTATAGCGACAGCTATTCGTAGTAGCCCAAAACAGGAAACCATCTAAATATGTAACAACTGGTGAATGGATGAACAAAATACGGAATATCCTTACAACAGAATAGCACTCACCAACAAAAAGGGAAAAAAAAATGATACATACCATCACATAGACAAACATCAAAACTTAAAGTAAAAAAAGCCAGATGCAAAAGACTGTATATTATCCGATTCCATTTATATGAAGATCTCAGAAAAGCAAATCTATGGAGACAGACAGCACATTAGTAGTTACCTGGGAATGGAGGCGGGAGCAGGGATTTAATGCAAGTGGGTACAAGGGATCTTTGAGGGTGATGGGACTATTCTACAAATGGATGGTAGTGACGGTTGCACAACTCTAAACATTATTCACTTGCACACTTCAAATAGGTGCATTTTATGGTATGTAAATTATATCTTAGTAAAGTTGTTTAAAAAATGACAAGAATCCTTTTTCTTTTAATATTTTAGCCAAAAATTATGGTAAAATTCTGCATAAGGTTTTTTTTTTATTCCAGTATGTGTTCATCAAACATTTATTGAATAATGACCACGAACTCAAAATGGCTTTGACTTTACCACCATGCTATCTTTAAATATCTGATGACGGGGCTCTTTCTAGTAGCCCTTTTAATTTGGCAGTGGCAGACTATTAATCTATGGGATTTTAAATCAGTGACAAATGAGAGCTGGAAATGGTAGTGTGAGAGAGTTCAAGGACTGACACGCCTCACCATAGGGCCTCAGAGACCACACATAGGCCAGAAAACAGTGGAGAGGCAGTTCGCATAGTCCTCCCTAAGGGAGTCAAGCTAAGGGGATCTCTTGACAAATAGTAGGTGCTTTATTACCTAACAGCAGCTCTGGAATACAATACTAAAATCCACCTTTTTCCCCATTTAATTCTAATAACAGTAAGCAAGATGAAGGTTATAAAAGTTCAACATTATAACAGAAGGCAGATTTCTCCAAACTCAGTGAATGTTCAAAATTTGTACATTTTATTCCATATAAAAGTATTTTTGGTCTTGAATTTCTTTTGTTATTTTAATATAATTTTGCACTAATAAAACATTAAAAAATGAAGGGTATACAATTCAGAAAGAAATAGAATGCAGAAAATCCTGGAGGAAGGAGAAAACACTTGAGTTTTCTCCAATCAAATCTCATTTATGTCTAAGAAATGCATTAATTTCAAACTTTACGTTCTTTCTTTTTATCTGGGACAGTGGTTCTGACGCTGACTTGCATGAGAACACTGTCCAAGACTGCAGACACACACCCTGTCTGATACACTACGGGAATGATTCAAGGGATTTTCCAAAGTCAGAAGACACTTGGGACCCACATTTCATAAAATGTGCGCAACAGGATGGATGTCAGGATGGGGAAGACTGTAATGAATTGACTACAAGGTCACTGAGCTTCCATTCCTGAGCTGTTCAGCTTTTATTTTTTTCTACTTGAATTTAATCATTCCTGGTATTTTCAACTGGCATTCCTTCGACCAGGGTCTCAAAGCCCCTTGCCAAAAAATATTATTCCTCCTTGTTTTCTCAGGAAGTAGGCTAACAAAGCATATCTATACACAAACGAAGAGAAAATTGGACAGAGTATTGTCTCTTCTTTCCATAAGACTTTAATGACCAATTTATCTGGCAAACATTATGAGTGTAGATGCTTTCTTTGCAAATCACAGATGCGGGGTGAACGCTTTCCAACTGTCGACTTTTATAACTTGAAGGGCCCATTTTAAAGTTGTGACTCATTTATGAGCCTGAAAAATGCTGTGTCTGTATGTATGAATCAGACTCTGGGAGTATAAGTTTACAAAGTATTACATTACCATCAACCACAAATTACAAATCCATTGATGAAATGCTTAGAGTTTGCTTAGCCACAGCTGAAACATGAAGTGCTAAGAAATAATCTAATTACTCAATATACTGTAATAAATCAAGGTGCAGGAGGATATGTTTCCCTAGCACTGCAATGCATATTTTATGACTACTTTTACAACTATTGAAGAAACTTGATCACAAGTAACATGTTTCAAATTTAAGTAAATCATCAGGAAATAGGCATCTCTAATGGTCAGGGCTTGAAAAGGAATAGGCTTCTAGGGGAGTCTTCTGAAAATATAAAGTAAAATCATGGCTATCAGACCAGAAAAAGGAACTAATATTCCAAAATGTACCTCCCCATTTCGCATTCTTCCTATATAAATAATAATAAAAAAAATAGAACAAGTGAAAATTTCAGATGCCATTTATCCTTTACTCCTTGAAAATCTGGCTTATTTTATATAAAAAGACAAAAACAAACTAAAATTTTTTTGAAATGAGAAACTTGAAAATTAGAACTCAGATCACTTAAGCACTCTAAACAGAGTTAATTACATACAAAAGTGAGTTCAGCTTTATTTAAAAGTATGCTCTATATTAGAGGAAGTAATAAACATGTATGATCTTAGAGTCATAGAGTAATACCTTCTCATCCACTGCAATGCTGAATTAATTTAGTAGATGTGAACAACTATCATCCCATTTTTGGGTTTTCTTGGTTCTCAGGAACAAGGGTATTCATTTTAACTTGTATGTGCAAAATGGAGATGATATTAAGGGCCCAAATTCCATAGAAAGTAAAACCCCAAATCATATATCCTCTGTGAATTGGTGGTAAGAGGATAGAAATCTGTCTAATAACAAAACAGGAATATTTTCATCCTACAGGAGCTTTGCCTTAGCAACTCGTTCATAATAATATATCAGAAGACCTAACCAATCCTTGTGCTAAAAGTAGCTTTTTAATATAAAACTTATGTTATATGTATTTTCATTATGGGGCATGATTTGATTGTAATATTCCACAATATACCACATGTGATGGTTAATTTTAGGTGTCAACTTGACCATATTAAGGAACATCTAGAGAACTGGTAAAACATTATTTCTGATTGTGTTGTGAGGGTATTTCCAGAGAAGACTGGCATGTGAGTCAGTGGACTGAGTAGAGAAGATCTACCTTCAATATGAGCAGGCACCATCCAATCTCCTGGGGGGCAAGATAAAATAAAAAAGGCAAGGGACAACTTCCCCTCTCTCCGGGAGCTGGGACCTCTGCCTCTCCTGCCCTTGGACATCAGAATTTCAGGCTCTCTCTGGCCTTTGGAGTCCAGAACTAAAACCAGCAGCCCCCAGGTTCACAGGTTTATCAGCCTTGGACTAAGAGTTACACTATATCTTTCCTGGTTCTGAGGCTTTTGGACTTGGACTGAGCCACGCTACCGGCATCCCAGGGTCTCCAGCTTGCAGATGGCTTGTTGTGGGACTTCTCAGCCTCCAAGAGCACATGAGCCAATTTCCCTAATAGATCCCCTCTCATATATCTATCTCTTTCTATACCCTATTGGTTCTGTCTCTTTGGAGAAACCTGATTAATATATGATATGATAATAAAGTATTTCAGAAATCACCTTCCAGGCAATTAAAAACAGAAACAAAAAAGGACGATGTAAAAGACTATTAGTGACAGAGATTAAAAAAAAATAGAAATCTAACAGAATTACTCTAGTGGAAGAAACAAAACATACTTTTAAGACACTGAATAGTAGAATCTAAACACAACTGAAATTGAGGTCTCTATTCCTCCAGTTGTCTTTGACAATTTGAGAAATAAGTACCAAATTTACTCTTATCTATTAGTTTTTAATAATGGAGAGAATTTATTCCTAAATCCATCTAAACTGCAATGTAGATGATTAGAAGCTATTCAAAAGTTATATTGTTTGCTTCTAATTTTTTTTCTCAAAAAGAGCAAAAAACATTCTCTTTTTTTGCCTTTAATTTTTTTTTTTAATTTCAATATATTATGTGGGTATGACAAATGTTTGTGGTTACATGGATCACTTTTGTAATGCTTGAGTCAGGGCTGTAAGTGTGCCCATCACGCAGATAGTGTTCATTGTACACAATAGGTAGTTTTTTGTCCATCCCCTCCTTCCGCCTCCCCCCAATTGATTTCCACTGAGTTTTAGTTCCCTCTGTGCACATGTGTGCTCATCAGTTAGCTCCAATTTAATCCTGAGTACATGTAGTGTTTGTTTTCCTTTCTTTAGATATTTTGCTTAGGATAATGGTCTCCAGTTCCATCCAAATTGTTGCAAAAGGCCTTAATTCATACATTTTTATGGCTGAGTAGTATTCATGGTATATATACACCATATTTTGTTAATCCACTCATGAATTAATGGGCACTTGGATTGATTCCACATCTTTGCAATTGTGAATTGTGCTGTAATAAACATTCAAGTACAGGTGTCTTTTTGACAAAATAACTTCTTTTCCTTTGGATAAATACTCAGTAGTGGGATTGCTGGATCGAATGGTAGGTCTACTTTTAGTTCTGGAGTAGTATGGAAGAATCTCCATACTGTTTTCCATAGAGGTTGTACTAATTTGCAACAGTATATAAGTATTCTTTTCTCTCTGCATCCACACCAGCATCTATTGTTTTTGGACTTTTTAATAAAAGCCATTCTAACCAGGGTAAGGTGACATCTCATTGTAGTTTTAATATCTAGGAATATACTTAAGCGAGGAGGTGAAAGATCTCTACAAAGAGAACTATGAAATACTGAGGAAAGAAATCACACGTGACAAAAACAAATGGAAAGAACATATCATGCTCATGGATTAATAGAATCAAGATTGTTAAAATGTCTATACTACACAAGGTGATTTACAGATTCAATGCAATCCTCATCAAAATACCAACATCATATTTCACAGATCTAGAAAAAATAATCCTACGCTTTATTTAGAACCAGAAAAGAACTGGAATACCCAAAGCGATCTTAAGCAAAAAGAACAAATCTGGAGGCATCATGTTATCAGACTTCAAACTATACTATAAGACTACAGTAACCAAAACATCATGATATTGGCACAAAAATAGAGACATAGACCAATTACAGAACAGAGAACCCAGATACAAAACCATCCACATACAGCCAACTGATCTTTGACAAAGTGGACAAGAATATACACTGGGAAAAAGAAGCTCTATTCAATAAATGGTGCTGGGAAATTGGATAGCCACATGCAGAAAAATGAAACAGGACCCTTATCTCTCATCACTCATAAAAATTAATTGAAGGTGGATAAAAGAGTTAGAGCTAAGGTTTGAAGCCATAAGAATTTCTAGAAGAAAGTGCAGGAAAAACTCCTCTAGATATCGGTATAAGCAAAGAATTTATGACTGAGACCACAAAGGCAATTACAACAACAATAAATAAATGGGACTCTTGATCAAATTAAAAAGCTCTGCACAGTTAAGGAAATAATCAATAGAATAGACAACCTACAGAATGGGAGAAAATATTCACAAACTACACATCCAATAACCAGAATCTACAAAGAACTCGAGCAAATCAGCAAGGAAAAAAATCAAACAACCCCATTAGCAAGTGGGCAAAAGCCATGAACAGAAGCTTTTCCAAAGAAGATAGACAATAAGCACAGGAAAGAGCAAAAATCATTCTTAAGTTGTTTTCAGATAGTTTTTCCTCTTAACTAATACATACTAGCTAGAGCATATTTAAATGCCCTCAGAAAATGAGACAAATAAGAACAGCAGTTTATTTGGCCACTGTCTTAACTAAATGAATCTTTTCCCGTGACAGTAACGTTACCTGGAATCTCCAGTTTATTACAGTTTATCACGTTCGCTCTTCTGCTCCATAATACTGTCACCAAAATTCCTAGCTCACCTTTGCCCTCCCTCTTCCTTTCCATCCCCAACTCAGCCCCCTTCCCCACATCACAAAACTTGTGGCAAAAAGGAAAAGATTCTATTTAACACAGAAACATTTTTTTAAATTCCCAAACTGTGTAGGATGCTGTGATCCCTTTCTATCTCCGAAACTTTAGTCTTGATATACGCCAAGTGAGTTTCCTAGAAGGCATGGCCTCCTGGGTATTCCTAATGCACATTCACATATCAAATGCTCTGAGAACTCTCACAATGAAAAAGAAGCAAATAGCACAACATCCAGCGCTACCCCTTGCAAAACAGCTACTAAACTTCCTCAGAAATAGTGTCCAGTGGAACTCACTTCAGGGTGAATAGCTGCCTAGGCTATCTTTACAAAACTACAGAAGCTGTAAAAGGTGCAAGTCAAGATCAGACAATTCCCAATTTTCAGGGCCTCAAGCTCTGAGGTTCAGGTTTCTTCTAAAACATAAAAGTTCCTGCAATTTCTACTAAGACATTAAAGCCTTGGCCTGGGACTCGACGAACATCGATCACTCAGCACCAGGCCACACTTCTCAGGCTGCTTCAGAAGAGAATATTCTTCCTAGGCCTGATGTCCACCTAACACAAGGCCAAACTGGAACCAGAGAGAGTGGATTACTGTGGTCTGGTCTGGGGCAGCCTTCTACTAACAAATGTAGGCCAAGAAATAATGGTAGATTCTTGCTACTCTGATTCTCCTCTCTCTCTCTCTCACACACACACACAGCAAATTTTTATCACCTAGAGGTAAATAAATCAGTGGTGCATGAAATGCCAGAGAATATAATATCACAAGGACTACATACCTTCTATGGGATTCCCTCCGCATTAATAAAGAACAATTTCTAGAAATCTCTAGAAATGCAAAACTTGGTGGAAGGACAGAAATAGGTTTGCAATGCAAACTTTTCCAGAAAGCTGTCTACCTCTCTCTTTCTCAAGCTCTGTCCTTTTAAAAAAGTGTAAGTTTCCTCTTAGATGTCTTCTATTTAACTAAAAAGAGAATTCTTATCAGATGTGACTCTCCCCCCTTTCATATGGAGAGGATGCCTGGATGAACCAAAGATGAAACTGATGGGGTTCATTCAAATCCAAATCCTCAACCAAATAAATAGGAAAGTTGTGTGTAGTATTAAGTATTGCAAACTTCACAAAAGAAAAAAAAGAAAGGTCAGAAAAAAAAACATGCAAGGAAGTGTAAGATGCTGGTGACATCATGTTCAAAATCGCAATTCTGTAGAAAAAAAATTTTTTTTTTTTCATTTTTGTATCTTACAAGTCACAATCTGGAGATTTTGTACAGCAAAATGGGAAGTTTAATGGAAAACAAAATGTGGAAAATCTTCTATTATCACAGTGCTGGTTAATGATTTTGTTTTCTTTTATACATTTGTCTAATTATAAAATGCTACCTTTGGAAGAGGAATGCTTATTAAGCCATTTAGTTTGCAAATGAAGAAACCAAAGCAAAAAGAAGTGAGATGATTGGCCAGAGGTCACTCGGCCCCTAAATTACACAACTGGGACTAAATCCTGGTGTCCCAATCCGGAGTTTGGCTTCTGTCCCTTCCCCACCTTGCCATGGATTTGTCCCTTTATGTAACTGCCAGCTACAGACTCTCATTCTTGCTATGAAATGGACAATTTTCACTTTTTATTGCTTCTTTATATGAAAACAGGAATGGCTGTCATCTAACAATCAGGCATGTTAAAAAACACAGACTTTGGGCTGCTAAGAAAATTTGGCACAGCTTGCCTTTGGCCTTCTGTGTTTACTGACAATGGGTTAAAACAGTTAAGATGAACCGTTTCTGAAAAGAAAATGTATAGCATGTGCACAGTTTTGAGGTTATTTTTATTGGCTCTTGGGAAGCAGATGTCCTGGAGACCACCCATAGAGATGCATATATTGTTAAATCATACTTTTACCATCATCGTTACATTGTTATGCATAATTTTTAGTGAAGGCTAATCTTTATAACTAAACAGATAGGTCAACTAGAGCTTTCCATATTTATTCTTCAAAGTTTATAGGTACATCTGCTCCAGAAAATATCACCAGCCTCTAAATACCATCATTGCTAGGAAACAAAGCATTACCACAAGGAGTCTACCTTTCTTTAAAAAGAAAACGTTAATCCCTCAAATGCTATATTTATATAGAGAAGTTCTAAAAAAGGTTCCGATACATGATATTAAAAACTAGTCACTACAGAATTTCTGGTAAAAGCAGGTGGACTCAACAAGCATGCTGGCCTAAGCTCCTTCCCTTAACGTCCTAAAAATGGCTATAAGTGATTTTAAAACAAGCAAACAACAAAGAAAAAGCAGACAGCCATAAGGACAACAGGAATGAGTGACAAGACAGTAGTAAAAGAAGCTAGAAAGCCAACAGACGGCTGGTCACTGACTTACCTGATCCCAGAAAGCAGAATTCTACAGCAGCAATGGTGAAAAACCAAGAGGCAGCCACACGTGCACTGAGCACCAACCCCACCCCAGCCATGACTCAGGCATCCTCAGCACCAGTATCTCTGCAGGTGGGGGCAATGCTAGAGCTCTCAATGGGAAGACAGCTTCAAAGACGGTGTAGAAGCAGTTAGACACCTAGATTCCCTCTTCTGCTCTGTGTGAACGCTAACTGTTCCTTGCAACCTGGCAGAAGTCTAGAAATTTATTGCCTGGAGAGGGTAAAACACAGTCTGGGGACTGACTGCAGGCATCAGGCACTGGAGAAAGCAGGCTGTTCTGGAACCAGGAAAATAGGCAGAGGCTCACACAGGAACTGTTGAAAACTCTTCTTTGCCCTTTCAATTTCCAGAATGCTGTCACCCAGGCTTCTGCCTTCATGGCAGCGCAGTAGAAATGACTTCCCATGGCTGGTCTGATTGTCAGGGAAGACTGAAAACACATAAAGGTACTGAAATTGGTGCTCTTTGGCCTTCACCCAAATCACCCTTGAGGGAAGCCTGCAGTTGACAAGTTCCAGATATGTACAGAAAGCTTCTAATCAGCTTGTTAGTGCCTCACTCTGAAGGATAACCAGGCTGCCAAGGATACCTAAACATTTAAGGAAAGCTTCTAAAATAGAAGCAAAAACAAAACGAAAAATACACCTTTGGGGAAACAAAAAAATATACAAAAAGAAAAAAATTTCAAAAAGTTATCATTAACATCTACAGGGAAATAAAACAGTACAATTACGAAAGGAAAACATGATGCAATTTTACAAAATGAGCACTCCGGGATCAAAAATTAGATATTGGAAATTAATATATAGTATAGATAAAGTCTGAACAGAAAGTTTGAAAGATAAAATTGAGGTCTTCCATATATAGAGCAAAAACAGAAATGGAAAAGCAATAGAGAAATGAAAATAATAAAATTAGAGAATAAAGGAGGGCCATTATACACACGGAAATAAAAATCATTAAATAAGTCAAAAAAATTTCCAAGAACCGAAGGACATGAAATCCAAGCTTGAACAGGCCCACTACATTCCCAATACCATAGATTAAAATAGATTTACGCCAAGACACGTCCTTGTATAATTTTAGAATACCAATCATAAAAGCTTCCAGAAAAAAAAAAAAGATAAAAAATGAGAATGGCATCAGGCTGCTGGACCCTGGATGACAGAGCAAAATGAAGTCTTCAGCATTCTGAAGAAAAGTTATTTCCAATCCAGAGTTTCATTTCCAGCCAGATTTCCAATTAAGCATGAGAGAAGACTATAGACGCCCATATCTGCAAGGTCTCAAAAAAATATCTCTTTCTCACACACTACCTTTTCTTTGAAACTACTGCAAGACTTAGTTTCTACCAAAATAAAGGAATAAACAAAGAAAGAGGAGAAAAGGGGTTTAAGAAACACTACTCAACATAAAAAAAAAGGCAAAGAAAATCTCCAACATGAAGGAGAAGCAGGTGAGAATGTTCCAAGAGTCATCTCTTCAAGGTGAAATTGATAGATTGCTTAATATATTTGAATAGAGTAGAAGGATATTTATATAATGTTGGAGAATTTAGAGATGATTTAGTGGTAAGTATATAGGAATCTAAGCAAATAAAAAATAAAGCAATTATTACTTCCAGAGAAAATAAAAAAGAGGAAAAGTGATTATAATATACTATATTGTTCAGCTACAAATGCAGTTTACACAGTCTTAACAACATAAGCACACACTATAGACTATCGAGGTTTATATAACCCTGGGAGGATGGGGAGACAGAAATCACTTTGGAAAGGGGGTGGAATTGTCAAAGGGGTGTGTTTATATAAGGAGGAGAAAATAGAAACCCTAATTTCCATAGTAGGAAGTCAATAGATAGCTCTAAAACAAAAAAATCTGCATGTAGCAATATAAGCAACTTTATTTAGAAATATAAAAAGAAATTACTGAATATGATTAAAAGAATTTAAAGTGATTTCTTTTGGAAAGCAGGAATGGGACGGGGGAGGCTGTGGGTTCACTATTTTTTTTTTTTTTTGCAGCAACTCTCATATAGATTTTTTTCTTCTTTAAACTATCTGAGTGTATAACTTTGACTTTCAAAAACTAATTTTTTAGAAACCCGATTACTACAAAGACCAACATCTGAACTTTCGACAGTCCTAAAAACTTCTAAATTATTCCTATCTTTCTACTCCGAATTTCAACTTGAATTTTCTTAACCAAGGTCATGTGAGGGTACTCTCCCCCCATTATGATCTAGCTCTTTCTGTTTATATGATAAATCTACTTTTGTTTATCAACTGGCAGAGTTAACATTATTAATGCTATGACAGATTAAGAGCACTGAGCATTAAGAGCTCCTGAAACCTGAGCATGTGTCTAGCTCTAGACCACCAGAGGTCTTCAGACAATAAATACACACTCTTTTCATTAATTGCTAAAAATTTGATAAAAACTAATATGCATACCCATAAGCTCCTCATCAGGTAAAAATGTGAACACTATTATAAACAGGCACTAAAATCCACAAACCACTTTAAGAGATTCGCTAAAGTTCAATATCTTGCACCAACAGCTTTTCACTGGATTTCTGCTCAACAACAAACAATGCTTATAACCAATCAGGCAGAGAAATGACTCAGTATTACCATTAAACTAACATTTCCAATAGAAGTCTCCTGCACAATCTCTAGGTCTCCAAATTTTGACACACATTATAAAGGCAGTCCTCTATTAAAAACTGATCAAATTAAAAAGGAAAACATACACAATCATGAAGGCATTCACTCTATGCAAAAATCTTCAGAAAAACTTTGTCACAATCATTTAAAAGAAGCCTGTCAGAGAATCCAAAATTTTCAAGAGTGACACAACTCTATGTCCCAAGTCTAAAATGTTTTCTTTCTTTCTGAAGACAGGATATGGCAAATTATGTTCTCAGGAAAAGAAACAAACTTACCTTTCACAAGCTCGGACAGTCCATGCGGCAATTATCCATAATGAGATACTAAAAACCAAGAGTACAGTTCCTGGGCATATAGTCATTAAAGTCTTCATAACAAAACGTGTATTGAAGTTTATCTTATTAAGTGCTCCAATGCTTCTAGAGGAGGCATCAGTGAAAAGTTTGCTATGTAAAAGCATGACTCTGGCAATCAGATAGAGTCTTAAGAACATTGGTATAGATAAAATTATATCCACATCAGCGGTGGTTGTGGATGGGGCATAGGAGAAGGCAAGCCGGGCTGTCCATGTGAACGTATAATTCCCGGGTATGGGATGAATAGCACACACCAGTATTTCCAAGCAGATGAAGAAAATACGCTCATAAGTCATGGCTATTCTCCAGTCATCTGCTCCATTGTCCACCATGAACAACTGAAAAAATAAAGTAGAAAATCAGCTTCAGTATGGCATGAATGGTCCACAAGTGTTAATACAGATTTTAAAAATACACAACAGATGACTTTTAGCAATCAAGGCAAGCTAAAGGTTATAACTTTTAAGTGCTAGCCAGGTACACTATTTTTGGAAAAGGGTATTTGTACAAAATAAGAACTTCACCTTGTAAAAGTGAGAATTAAAAACTTGCTATTCAAGAACCAAAATTATTTTGGAGTCCATGTTCCTGGACAATCACATAAGTAACATCGTGTTGAAACAGGGGTTTTGACCTATGAGTAACGAAACCCCCTCAGATGAAGTCAAATGGACTTGCCTTGTAAGAATTTGTTCTCCTCTTTGAGTCTGGATTTAAATCCTTACACAACTCTAACTATATTCTCAGTGAAATCTATTTAGGGTGCCTCTGCAATCAGTTATACCCTATAATGCAACACATGAGTCTTCTTACAGGAAATCTTATTCTTGGTTTCAAAGAAAATCACAAGAAACCACAGACAAATGTGGCAGAAACATTTCTTCCAGCTTCCCCACGACTACTCTATTTTCTGTCTCTTTTTTTCCTCTTCTCCCATAGCCTACCCTTATTAATTTGTTTTCAATCTTTCTTTCTTTAGCAAAGATTCCTTTTTCCTATTTCTGCCATTCCTCATGCCACAATAAAAAAAAATTTAAAAAAGCAAAAAAATAAATAAATACAGAGTAAAAGGGACAGAAAAGAATGTCTTCTTCTCTTCCCCAGCTTTTTGTAAACAGGTCCACCAGGCTCTGGTGGTCCGTAGACAATCAGAGGCATTTGGAAAAGTGTGGTGACTTTTCTGTCTGCCACAAGGATTTGTGGGGGCTCCTGGCATTTAGGGCCAGGAAGCTAGGGGTGCAAACCATGATGTAATGCTGAGAGTCCCACACACTAGAAAGACCTTTGTTTTGAGAAGCTGTATCAATTCCAAAGATGCTGTCATTGCTGTCTTTGGAAATTACTATCAGGGCCTATTACAAGTAACATAAAAAAAAACTTACTGTTCTTTAAATCCACATTTTCATTCCTACCAAAAATGGTATTATCCAGCTTGATTGTCTATTTTCTTCACCAAACTTGGCTCTGAATGACTTAGCAGTTTTCGAAAATCAAATCCACCTCCAAAAGGACTAAGAATCGCCAAGCCTCTGAATAGTCAAAAGCTATGTGGCAGATTCTAAGCACGATTCCAAGGGAGGCATTCCCCATGCCATTCTGGACAACAGCAGTAAAAATGCAGGGTCAGTACTCTCCCAGGCAACTGGTAAAGCGATGTCAATTCGCATGTATCATTCTGATACACTGCTTATGACAGCCTCCTGCCTCCCAGGACTGGCACCTCCTTTCATCCCTCCAATGCACTTGTTCCTCTAACCTCACTCTACTCTTTGTTCAGGCCCCTTTTCATTGCCCTCTGCTCACTTCCCTAACTAGGCTGGTTGTATTGCGTCACGTCGCTTCAACCAGAATCTCACTGCCATTCTCAGCAGCCTCACCCTTTATCTTCTGGTGGGTCTGCACAGGTAACTCCCAATCTGGAACCTATGTCCAGGCTGCTGCAGGGGGATTGGGTCACCCCTTCCCATTCCCATGCCCTCCAGCTTGGCTGGACCCTCAGTGTCACCCTGTGACTGTTCCCTCATCCCCCATAATATCTTTCTCCTCAAGGGCCACCTCTGTTGCCCTCTCTCTTAGCACACACTTTCCCCCCAGTATCAGACGAAACAGCCTCTATCTTCAACTGTAGCCACAAACTTACCTACATCTGCACCCTTTCCTTCTATTTCCCTTCCCTTTTGCTTCATGAGTCTAAAGCAATGTTACACCAACATCCAGTTCTCTTGCCCTGATAGCCTAGTTCCTGTGCCTCTTCCCTCTCAGCAGAGCATACAAAGTAAAATCTCTACCACTTACTAAAAACAAAACAACAAAAACAAAGAGAACCAAGGCTGGCTCTGTCTGCCCTAGATTGTGTTTGTTTTATCACTTCTCCTTTAGCCCCAAATATCCCCCAGGTGGATCTTGTTCCTATCAGCCACCCGACATTATTCTTGCTAAGGTCACTGAAGACACCTTAATTATGAAACCCAACCTTCCCATCTTAATTTTTATCTTACTTGACCTGTCATTCCTTCCTTCTTAAATAAGATCTCTTTCCTTGGCTTCTGTGACATGTTGTTTTTTCCATCGGTTGCCACTCTGAGGGATCTCAGTCTCTTTCTCCCCAAAATATCCCTGTTCTACTAGGGTCCACCTCTGACTCTTTTCTCACTCTGTACCTTCCTGGGTGATCTCACCCATATTCTTCTTGTTGGAAACCATCCTCCATTCTCTAGTGAGCTCTTTAAAATGTAAATTATATAATCCATTACTGTCAAGATTAAAATTATTCGAAGGACCCTCACTGCCTGATGGGTAAAGTCTCATCTACATCTGTAAAATACAAGGCATTCTGCAATCTGGTTTTGCCCATCTCTCCAACCCCAATGCCTTATTAAGTCTCCTTACATTGCTCTATGGTTGCAAATCCCAGAACACACTACCCCAATCATGCTTCTGGGTCTTTTACATTCTGTCCTATGGCCTGGAAAGTCTCCATCTAGCAAATTTGCATTCCTTCAAGACCAAATTCCACATCACCTCCTTTAGGATATAGTCCATGCCCCATTCAAATATGAAAACTCCCTCCTTTTTTCCACCAAGATTCCTGTATGTGCCTCTCTTATTGATCCTGCTACAAAGGACAAAAAGGATTTCTTTATGAGACTGTCACCCCTACTTATTGTGAGGCTCCTTAAGTATAGGAGCCATGTCTACCTAGCAGAGGATAATAAATACTAGATAAATAAACTGCCTTGTTACTTTTCATTTAATAATGACTACCCTAGTTCTTGGATAGGTCCTAATGTCAATTAAATGCTCTCATGGAAGATGAGAATACTAAAGGAAATGTAAGTGAAATCTATGACATTTTTCAAATTTATAGAGAACACATCCTGCTAAATAATAAGTCATTGCAGCAGCTTAATTTTGTAATTCTACAGGAAGTCCAGATAACTGTCTTCTTTGGTAACTTCCCGAGAAAAATTTTCTATTACATAGTTGCTTTTTACTATGACGGGGTCTTAATACCCGAAATGGTTTTATTTTGGGTCTTATTTTATTATAGCATATATTTCAATGCTCAACTTGAGGAAGAAATATTTCCTCCTACTCTCTACATAATTCCTATGCACAATGTTGCTTATTTGTTTATTCATTTATTCAATAAATATCCAGTGCACTGAATTCTCACTATGTGTCAGGAATTGTGCTACACACTAGCCATACAACAGCATTTACAGCAGACAGAGAGTCTGCCTATTGCGACAATCTTTCACCAGGAAAAAAAAGACAAAGTCAAGAAAGCAAACTTAAAGCAATTTGATAAAGTAGTTATGTTCTTAGACATTGCTATGAAGAGATAAAATAGATAACAATAAATTAGAGATGACAGATGTGGTCATCAGAGAAGACCTCTGGAGAAGTATCACTTAATGCAAGACCTGGACTAAGAGAAAAGCCAGTCAGGCCGACCACCAGGGAAGAACATTCTAGGCAGAGGAAATAGCATGTGTACAGGATGTGGGCTTTATAATATCGTGGCATGCTTAGGAAACAATGGAACACCAGAGAGGCTAAAGTACAGTAATCGAGGGGCAGAGTGCGAGGAGATGAGTTTGAAGAGACAAACAGGCACCAGATGTGCAGGCTCTTGTTGGCCATAGTATCAAGACGGGATTTCATTCCCAGTGCAGCGGGAACCCAGGGACGGAGATTAGGCAAAGGAATGACGTGATCTGATTTACAGCTTCAAGGGCTCATCTGTACTGCTCTGGGGAAACTGTGGTGGACAGAGGCGAGTATGGAAGGAAGGATACAAGTTAGGAAGCTCTACTCCGTTTGATTGGTTGTAGTTTTCCCCCATGACTTGGACAGGGGAGTTTTCATGGAAATGGAGACAGTGGGTGCGCTGGACATAAAATTTGAAGATTTTGCTGGAACTTGCTGACAGGCTGAATGTGAGAGCAGTAAAAAGGAGGAGATGGCTCAGTTTCTACCCTGAAAAACACAGTGGATGGTGATGACGTTTCTTGAGTACATGGGCTCAGTGGGGGAGGGGGAAGTGAGAAAGAAAAGGTTCCCTTTTGGCCACTGACATCTGAGTAGAGATACCAAGTAGGCAGAAAGATGTCACTCAAAGGAGAAGTCTGGACTATTGAAATAAATGTGAGAGGCATCACTATTTAGGTGGTTATATAAGATCAAAGGAAAAATTAGAGGCAGTGAAGGGAACAAGACAGTACTCAAGGCCAAGTCCTCAGGAATCCCAAATGTGGAGGGTGGTTGGAAGGTCAAGCCGTAAGAAGATCTAAAAAGCAGCTGGCTGTGAAGCAGGAAGGAAAGAAAGTGTTGTCCTAGGAGTCCAGGGTGAGGGCTGTCGATCATAAAATGTCAAATAGTATTTACCAGGTTTAGAGATATGCTAATGGGCTCAATATTCTACAGAAAATGCAAACATTCTAAACATCACAGTCATTCAACAATTTGCCCAATGTCAAGTATTAACATTCAACTGCAGAAATATTCCCACTATATTCCATATACTTACCATAATATATATGATCTGTTTTAAGCTCACGTGTAGGGGAGTTAAAGTAACCTGGAGGAATAATGTTAAAACATCTCTAACTTCATTTTTTATTCTGATGTTGTTAAGAGAAGATAGATTTTAGGGCAAAAATACAACAGTTTAATCTACTTTATTTCTATTGCTGTGGTTAAACGGTCTTGGGCCAGAGGGCTACAGTAACTTGCAGGCATAACTCCTCAGGACATATGCCACCACGAGCTTGAACTTTCCAGTGCAACTGTTTTATATTTGCTCAGCAAACTGAAACATAATATATTAATACTTCATGCTCATTATTTAAGATTAATTGGCAGTGAGAGTCCTCAGCAAAGAGGGTCTGGAGTTTAGTGGGAGGAGCCTCCTGCAACATCAGGGTCACCTGCTGGCTCTGGAATGACCTCAGGGGCAGAAGCCCTAACCACCCTCTGTAGGCGCTTTTCCTCCTCAATGAGGCTGCTAGCTCTTGCAGTCTGGGACAGTGTCTTATACATTCTGGGTTTCCTTCCTAGAAAATAATCCAGAGCACTGCCCAGTGCAAAACTGGGGCTCAAAAAAATACACACTGAATAAAATAATTTTAGTCATGTATTTGTTAAGAAAGTAAATATAAGTAGAAGAGCCAGGAAAATTCTGAAAAGGAAGAGTAACAAGGGAGAAGCAGAAGCAATAGATTTTAAAACAAATTGATAATTAAAAGTGTGTGAAACTGGCAGATAATATAACTGAGAGTCCAATGGAACAGAACAGAAAGACCAAAATAGACCCAATACACTGGGAAATTCATAATATTACAAAAGTAGACTTTTCAATCCGTGGGGAACATACAGTTCACTGAAAAATGATTTAGAAACAACTACGTAGCCATCTGCAGAAAAGTTGAATCCATGCTTCACACCCAATAAACCAAGAAAAATTCCAAGTGTATGAAAGATCTAGATATGAAAATGAAACTACCAATATATTAAAAGAAATCATGTAAGAATTATAATCTAACCTCAGAGAAAGGAGGGCCTTTTTAAAGACTAATATAAACCCTGGAGCTTTAAAAGAAAATACAGATACATTTGACTTCATTAAATTTTTGTTTTCTACACCTGGCCAAAACCACAATAAAGAGAGTAAAAAGACAAACACCAAACCATGGGGAAAATGTTCACAACTCCTATCACAAATGACTAATTTTCCTAATATATAAAAGCCTGTACACATTCTTACGGAAGAGGCAAGCAGTGCAACAGAAAAATGAACAAAGGATATAAGCATCGGGACATGGAAAAGAAAATAAAAATGGCTCCTAAACCTATAAAAAAAGATGCCCAATCTCAATCGTTAAGAAGAAAATGAGACACCATTTTTGACCTGTCAGATTGAAAAGGATCTAAAAGTTTTTTAAGTGCTATACTAGTGAATGTGCGAGGAAATAATGCTTGCATATATTGCAGGTGAAAGTGTGAATTGGTTACGACCCCTAAGGAGAGCAATTTACCAGGTTATAAATGCACATCCTCTTTGACTATGCAATTCCAGTTCCTTAGAATGAAATTTGTCATCTCGATATACATTCACATGTGTGAGAAATGGTGAATGTAAATGATTATTTGTTGTAGCACTGCTTGTACATTAGCAAAAAACTACAAATAATCTAAATCATCTAATAGGGAAATGAGTTAAGCAAATTACAGATGTCCACAAGATGGAATAGCATGCCACTGAAAAAAGATGAGGAAACTTGTTACATGCGACTAAAAAGAGCAGCCTTTGAAGTACTGAGTAGCAAAATATAGGCTACTATTTGTGCAGTTTTGTTAAAGAAGAGAATTGAGTATTTGTATGTGCAAAAAAGATCTCCGAAAGAATACTCTAAAAACTAACAAAAAGCTTAAGGGAGGCGAACTGAGTGGCTGGAAACCAAAAAAAGAAGGAAGACTTTTAATTATATAACCTTGAATATTTTTATTATGGAACCATGTGAATAGATAAATTCAAATTAATTAGGAATAAAAATTAGGGAATATTATTGTTAAAAAAAGAAGAAGGAAGAATGAAAATGAATGAGGTCATTAGACATCCAAATACATCCTAACAAATAACTCTATGTGGGCAAAACTACACAACTAGAAAGCAGTGACTGACATTCTAAATGACAGTGTACAGAACTAAGCACATGAATCCAATTTATATCCAAAATATTCTGCTTACTAAGACAAAACTTTGAGCCATTGCATTACATAACTGTTGTCAACAGCAGGAACAAAAATAAACAAGATTTCTTGGTTAACCTTTAAACCAAATATTCACTAAAACCAAGGTGTTTTTTTTTTTCATTCACTTACTGAATGCTTCTATTTGTAAAGTTCTATGGGTACAAAAATTAAAAAGCCTCTCAGTGTTTGATGAAGAAGAACAGTTAAATGAAAGCTTTATATTTAGATGTGTGCCTTTGGAAAGTGCTATAACAGAGGAGAGAAGATGCCGAGGGAATACAGAGGAGTAACAGAGGAAGCTATAATACCTTATAGAACACAGTGCCTATCCCACCAGAACCTTCATATAACCCATGACCGTGAACTTCTCCAAGTTCGCATTTAGGACATTTATGCACAGAAATGTGTTCATTCAAAAAGAGCCCCCTTCCTCAGAAACTAGCATTTGGATGAAACAGAGTGGAAAAAAAAAAAAAAAACTATTATAGAAGCAAGCCAAATAGTAAGATCTTTCTTTATTAAGGCATTGCCAGGACTCAATCAACAAGAAAGTTAGACCACTATTGCCAGTCACAAACTAGGTCAAAAGACAAATCGACAGGGACAGAAGCCTTTTCAATTTGTCTCACTGAGGTTTCCTTCACAACTCTTAGCTGAAAACCACATGAGGAAAAGAACAGAAGAGTTATGTTCAGGATTCACCAGCCCTGAGAAAAACTCAGAGGCAACCAGCAAAGCTGATGTTTGTTGTACCTTCCCCAACCATCCTGAAGCCTTTCCTCTCTTTTGGAACCTCATGCTCATTCCAGCAGCCCTGCGGCCTCATGCTGCCCTCAAATTTCATCCAAGAAGGAAGAATTTGAAAACTAGTGCAGTTAAGTATTAATCATTTCATTGCCAACTGCGCTCTGGGAGAAAAGTACGGAGAAAATAAAACTTGTTAGAATGCAGGAAACCAAGGCTCAGATCCTAGATATGCTATTAACTTGTTATATGACTTTGGGAAGTCATTCAAACTTTGTTAACCTTATTTCCATCATCTCTGAAATGAAGATAATGCCCTTTGCTATCTTGGAAAGTAGCTGTAATGATGAAGCCGACACATGTTGTAGGCAACATCATTAGGTGGCTGACCCAGTACCATTCCCATTCTTCTCTCTGGCCAGAGAGACTCCTTTGCAATTAGGTGTAGCCAAGTGATGCAGTCCTGAACTGAAGTCATAAGCAAAATGTCACTGAAGAGCTCAGTAGAATGTCTTCACTTTTTTTGGGTTAAAAAAGACAGACATAGCTGATATGGCCTTTATCTTTCCCTTCTTCCATCCCTGGATCTACAGCAGCCATCTTGTGACCATGCAAGAAGGCCAAAAGAACCACAGTAATCCCAGCCCTGATATCTTAAGCCACTGAGCCAGCAGCCACCTACCCCCTTTGTTTAAGCCACTGTCAGCTGGATCTTCTGTTATTTAAGCAGCTGAACATATGACTACATTTAATTTAATATAGATTAAAGTGCTATGTAAAGATCTATAAAAGAAAAAAATACTAACTTAAACACTTTATGGAGAGAACAGCCAACAATTTAAAAGGAATGCATCTCAAATATTGGAATTTAAAGCACAATAACCATTGAGCGGCGGAGTTATTTCTGGGTGAGCGGCTTTTGTTCATGACTTTTAAGTATCAACCAACTGCTCTAAATATCTGGTAGTGTGACTCATAGGAAACACACACACATTTTGGAGCCAGAGAAGCCTGGATTTAATTTCTGGCTTGACCACTTACTAGCTGAATGGCTTGGAGCAATATACTTAATCATTCTAAACTTCAGTTTTCTCATCTACAAAAAAATAAAAATAATATCAAAATTATATGATTTTTATGAAGCAACACCCACTAGGCTAACCCTTGGAAAAGTTTCCCCATGAATAAGTAATAGTATTCCATGGACCCATGGCAAGTGCATGAATAAAATAATAACTTGTAGTAGAAAATGGGAAAATTAGATGTGGAAGAGAAAGAAGGAAAGTTGGTAAGGAAGGAGAGATTAGAGCAAAGTCAATATTGGTAGTAGCTCTGAAACTGCAGCTGTTCTGATTTTTCAAAGAATTCTTATCATTTGCTAAAACAATGAGTTTCTGAAATTCTCCTCTTTTGACTTAGGCAAGAGCTTTATCTACTGATCAAAAGTCCTAGAATTATCCACCGGGATCCAGGGATAGGTAAAGTTATAATAAATTCATGTTCTGCTCTTAAGACCTAATTAGAATCTTAACCCCTTTCACATGGCTTCTCACAACTGATCCCGTACCTCCTGTGGTCCCAGTTAAGCCATTTTATATACACTGATGTATTATCTGGCAATTATTCTCACGTTGTTCTGGAATTTACACAAGTTGTCTCTAAACGTTACTTTTGAACTTTTCCAGAAAGTTAGAATCATCATTTTTCCCCTTTTGGTTCTCTCAGCAGAAATGATCTCGCAGGAAGCACTAGGGTGCATGACTTAGTTGTGTGTACTCTAGAATCTAGAGTCAAGTGGATCTAGGTTTGATTCTGACATGACACAACCGATTAGCTCTACGACCTAAGAAAAATTACTTACACTTTCTGAGCCTTAGTTTCATCATTTGTTAAGGAGGCCTAGTGACAGGACTGAGAGAGATGGTGCTCAACAAATGCTACTTTCATATTTCACTTCAGTACTGTGTCAGTAGCTGGTCTCCCATAAAGGTCTTAACTATCCAAAGGTAGAATAAGGAGGGATGGACACAGAGACCAACATCAAGGACTGGAGCTTCTAGAAAGGATGAAAGTCAAGATCAGAGGAAATGAGAAACTCACAATTCTTCCACGGTCAATTTCTTACTAATTCATTGGCATGCTTATTTTAATTGTCTATAAGTTTTGGTAAATAGTCCCAAATTTTTGGAAGTAGGTGGGGGATAAATCATAACTAAAATAAACCTGGTAATCCCAAAAGCCACGACATACTTAAATATGAGCCAACTTATTCAATTCCAAAAATGTAATCTGAAATGACAAAAACTCTACATTTTCATGTGAAGCATTGTAGTAATATTGCTACACAGTTCAAATGTATTACCATCACCTTAGTTATTTTTAAGTGCTTAAAAAGCAAGCTAAAAGCCAGTTCACATTTATTATCTCATTTGCCCTTATAAGAGTCCAATTAAAGCACAGGCGATTGAAAGACTTTGGTCATGGTCACAATGTGAGTTACTGAAAAACCTGAAGCTAAAGTTCAGGTCTTCCAGCACTCACATCATTTGATGGGGGCATCAGGCTGTACTGAAAATTTGGAAGCAAATCAAATATTTATAAAGCAAATAAGTGTTTACCCCCTAATTTACATTATGATTTCTACAATGTGACATCTTTACTCCCTGATGATTGCAGATGACCTTCTGCTTCTCTGGCAGAAGCAAATATTTAAATTAACTTGCACACTACATTCAATGTCCTGTGGTAACAGAAATAGATCACGTCCTAGTTTAGACTTTCTCCAAGTTAGGTATGCTTCATTCTGAAAACTTTTTTTTAACTTCAGTTGTATGGAACTTCACATTCCACACAGTATTTGAGATAAAACTTGAAAGCTGTTTTAAAGTGTGTTCAACTCATCACATGTTAATGGAGACAGGCACTGTTCCAGTCCATTATGGGTCTTAATTCATATAAAACACACAAGGACTCAAGAAGGTGCATAATACAATTATCTCTATCTTGAAGATGAGGAAACTGAGGCTCAGAGGTTCAGGCACTGCCAGAGATATACAGTACTGAAATACGGTTCTGAAGACAAGTGATCTGGCTTCAGAACCTGTGTCCATACTAAGTATACTGCCACTCATTACATACTTAGCTGGTATAAAACATTTTTAGGAAGAACACAGAGACAATGCCAATGCCAATATCAAATGAACCCATATATTCTTGACCAGTTTGGTTATCTAGGGCCCTAGCTTTCAGCAAAGGAGAAACAAAAATATACAATGGGGAAGGAAACACCTGATTGAAGGAAGGGAGCTATTGTTCCTAGTTAATGACTTGCAGCAGCAAGTACTGACAGAGAAAAGTCATATCCACACATACACACTAAAAAGGAGATACAAGTTCTCAAAAAAAAAAAAACCTCAACAGTCTTAGTTAATGAAAGACCAAATAAGCTTACATGTCTCATACCTCAGCCACCAAAGGATGACAACACAATGTATCAAAACACAACGCAAAGTCTCATGTTCCAAACGACAGTACTGACCTCAGCAAAGACTCTGAGATTTAACTAACCTTCTTTTTGAATGCAGGAGTGTACAGAATCATTAATCCTATGTCTAAATTTTAGAAATACCTCTATCCAGATTGTTAAAATAAAAATTAATGTGGAATAAGTGATTGCACGTCTCAAAGTACTAAAACAAAGTAATGGTCCCCCCAGAAGTCTACACATAAGTAAACTATCTTTGTGGGGGTGAGGTGTGAATGACATTTTCAGACTACATAAAGATGGAGAACAGAAGTGACAGCTAAAGAACGTGCTGCAGCAAGAAGCAAACAGAAGGCCTGGCGCGGTGGCTCATGCCCGGAATCCCAGCACTTTGGGAGGTCAAGGCAGCAAGATCACTTGAGGCCAGGAGTTTGAGGTTGCAGTGAGCTATGATGATGCCACTGAACTCTAGCCCCCGGGACAGAGAGAAACCCTATTTCAAAAAGAAAAAAAAAAAAAAAGAAAAAAGAAAATAAAAGAAAGGAGGAAACAGAAACTAGAAGGTAGGAACTGGAAGCTGGATGAACAAAGAAACAAGTAAACATGCTAATGTGTTTACATAAAAATTGATTGTCAATAATTGTAATTTTCAACACAATCATAATGACTAATTTGAAAGAGGGTAAAAAGACAAAGTATAAATAAAATTCTAAACATCAATAATACAGATTAAAGGAGGAAAGGAGAACAGAATGAGGCCTCCAAGGGTGGCTATATTATACAGAAGGAGGACAGAAATTCTGATCAACTTTAAACATAGTTAAATATACACGTTTGCTAACAATTTGAGAGTTACCACTAAAAGAGGGGATATGAACTGCATAACATCTAAACTGCTAGAGAAAGAAATGAATTTTAAAAAATCTTCACATCACCTAAAATAAGGAAAGAAAGGAGAAAGATAGAAGCAGTGAAAACATTACGAACTCAAAATAATGACAGAAATAGGTATGAAAATAACAGTTGCCATAAAAAATGTAAATGAACTAAACTATACATCAAAATATAATGTTGAGTGGGGAAAAAAGCAAGTTGTAAAATAATAGGTACAGCATGGCATCTACGTGAAACTGTATCACTTATAAACACAATTACATTGAGTGAACACGGAAAAGCACGGACTGGAAGGATGCACGCAGATTTCTCAATGGCAGTTGCCTTTGCACATGGCGGGAGGGTAATGAAACTTGGAAGAAAATGAAAGCTATTTCAACTTTAACAGTAATGTTCTTTTTCTCCTATGATAAAGTAAATCTGGATGGTGGGGAGAAAGAAACAAAAAAAACCTCTGTTACTAATGGGTAAAAAGCTAGAGAGCCTCTGAGAACAAACATCTTTGAAATGTCAGGAAGTCTAGTCTCAGAGTCTCCTCTCCCTCATAGATACAAGCTGTGGGGCTTTTCTTCTTGTCTTTCTCCTGTACAACAAAAAGGCTCTGTTAGAGCTGAAACCAGTGAAGAGACTGTGCAAGAAGAAAGTCACCAGAATGATTCTTCGAGCTCAGCTGCTCAGAGTCTTGGCAACTGGCAACGCATGCCAGAAACATGTGATGCAAGAGCCCAAAGTCTAAGAACAAACCACAAGGAATATTTTTTTTAGCTTTTTTTTATATTTTTTTTCCAAGCTAAGCTTTCAAAGTTAGTTAGAATAGAGCATTATGAAACATGTTAAACCCAGTTTTATGACAGTCAAGGTTAAGCGAAAATGCACTAAACTGTAGTTTAGTGTTTAATTCCAAAAACATTCTTTTAAAAATATTCTACTTTACTATTTAATGGCTGCCTTATGTTGTTACATTAATAGTTACTTCCCTGATTTTAAAACAACATAACAGAATAAAGTGGTCAGTCTGTCAAAACTGGCCATGCCTGTAATTAAGTCCAAATCATGGAGACTAACTCTGAATACCCACATGGTAAGATCAGTTGGTCAGGGCTAGTATTAGCGATTTTTAATAATGATTATCAATTTGTATTCTTTGTATTTAAAATCAGACAAATATTCCTTCTCAGTGCTGTACCTTGATTAAAGAAGAAATAACTAAGTGGCCACAATGAAGTCTGCTTTTCTCTAGAACACACATTAAGCTTCATTTTTTTTCTACCCTAAATGCTACACAGGGAATGACACAGACGCAGGAAGTATTCCATGACTGCTAACTGGCTTAACAAAAACGTGCTGCATCCTAAAGGTAGAGTGTCCAAAGTAAGGAAGGCAGAGAGTAAAAATCTACATACTTCTTAATGAGGGTTCTCTACCAAAAAGAACCACCACCAACCTGGTCAATAAGTAGTACACGGAGACTGGAACTTGCCCACTGGCAAAAGAATTCCAAGAGGCAGACAGAATGTATCTACTGACATCTTAGTTAACTACTCCTTTAACTTACAGACAGTGTCACTTGTCCCTCCTTCTATGCCATAGCTGCTCATATTAGAAATACACAAGAGTACGAATAAGAGAAATAAATCCTGGCTCAATCTTACAGATGGCAGCAATTTCAAATTTCCTATTTGTTTTCAACATATTAAATTCAAAACTAAGGCTACTTCCAAAAAAGTGGGATCTGAGGGTATATGATTTTTAAAGTGGCCAGCAATATACAAAAATCTGGAGGAAAATTAAAGAAAGAAAAACAGTTGACTACATATGTCTACACACCAAAGCTTGGAGAAGTGATAGAAAGACTAGATATAGCTATTAAAAATAAGATTTCAATCAAATGTAATTGAACAATCATTTTGAGCCTATATCATATACCAGCCCCTAGCGGAGAACTCAATGAAATGGTTCATGACCTCTAGGAACTCGTAATGCAAGGGAGAAAAATCTGTGTAAATCAACATTCAAAATTCTGTTTGAAAAGATTCCACTGTTCTCAAGCAGTGAGATTTGGGACAAGTCACTCTAACTTCTCTATCCTCCACTTTCCTCAATAAGATATAATACCTACTTTATTAAGTTGCTGTACAATTACAAAATAATCCAGTTAGGCTCTTAGCAAGAAAGGGGCTGAACAAATATTACCCACGTGCATCATCATCTTTACTATATATTATGTTAGTATTACTATTATTACAAGATACTGACACAGAAGACAGACAGCAAGGTCAGTCTGTGGGGTCAGGAAAAGCTTTCCAGAAGAGGGTCACCTGAGCTGAGGCCAAAGGCATGTGGTTGAGAGTAGCAGCATGTTATGTTCTAGGGAAAAGGTGCAGCCTGTACACAGGCACAGAAAGCTGAAAGAACAGCACAGCTTTGTCTTTCGTTCTCCAAACAGGTGAGGAAGGTTCCAGTGATGTGTGTGTGCGCGCACAGGCTGTCCATGAACAATGGGGCTGAAGGAAGGGGAGTGATAAGATGACAAAGAACCTGATATGCCGCATGAAGGAACTTGCCTTTTCTTCCAATGCTATAAGCTCTGAAGATGATCCCCACGGCTGATGTCAGTTATGTCAATCACACTGAGTATGCATTTGTAAATTTCAAATAAGCAACAGTACAAAAAATGTAAGGTTTTAGTGACTGGGGACTAACTTCTGTGGTGTTATGAAGGGAGAAGTAGAGGGAGACAGCAAAAGGGAGGGAGGGAAGGAAGCAAAAGAAAACAACAGGAAGATGGAAGAAAGGAAGGAAGGAAGCAAACACAGGCAGGAAGGAGAGAAGACCGATGGCCTGACGAGCTTACCAAATCTTCAGACTCGCCAATTTTAACAAAAACAAAATAGGGCAACACATCCGCATATCTTTAATATTGTAAAATAGAGCACTTCAAGTCACCAAATTCATTCCACATTTATTAAAATAAACTAAGACAGGGACAGATCTGTACATGTAGAAAAAACATAATTAAGATTGTTTCCTTAATGATTATTTTTGAAATTGAAGAACTTCTTTAAAGATTCATACTTGAATTGCACAGAGACGTGGACATAGATTATACTTGAAATGGCAGAAAAGGGATGGCAAATGTGTACACACAGGCTGCCATGTCCTTCCCTCTCCCACAGTCATGGCAGACACGATCCATTGCTCAGGTCCTTTCCAGTGCAGCCCTTCTGCGGCCTAAAGCAGCAGTCCCCAACCTTTTTGGCACCAGGGATTGGTTTCATGGAAGACAATTTTCCCATGGACTGGGGGAGGGGGGAGCGAAGGGGGCAGAGTAAGGGGGATGGTTTTTGGATGATTCAAGCACATTACATTTATTGTGCACTTTATTTTTATTATTATTATTATTACATTGTAGTATATAGTGAAATAATTATACAACTCACCATAATGCAGAATCTAATGCTACCACTGATCTGACAGGAGGAGGAGCTCAGGCCATGATGTGGCAGTGGGGAATGGCTGTAAATTCAGATGAAGCTTGGCTCACACCCGCCACTCACTTCCTGCTGTGCAGCCAGCTCCTAACAGGCCACGGACCAGTACCGGCTGCAGCCCACAGGCCTAACAATTCACTCTCAATCTTGTGTTCCAGACAATTAAAACCAATTTATAGGCACTGGCAATTGAAAAGAAACCTATTGGCCATATGCAACTAGAATACAACTAGTATTATTACAGGGATTATTAGAGATCTTTCCCTGGACTACCATGCTACTAGTTTGGTTGGGTATGTGGCTACACTAGAGAAGAATGTCAAAGAAAAAGTTTTCAGAACTGAATGAGGAGTTAGGATGGGAATCCCAAAAAGGAGCACAGTTATGGCACAGACTCAGATAATGTCCAGATTTTGTTACAAGCATCAGTGTTCTTCCCCATCCTCTACTTCACTTTCATGGATAATCCAGTATTGGTTCCCATCCCATCACTGGGGCTCTTTCTGAACAACCCCTAGAGACAGATGAAAAAGACTAAATAAGACATATTTCATGGAACAACTAATTATGGATAAAGATTGTTCTACCATAGTCTCTTAAAATCAACTGTGGTGAGCTGAAGGTAACATAATGCAAAATTCAGAAGAAACTATCTCCTTCATCTATATGAAAGTAAACCAAATGTCTGAATATCATCAATTTTTATGGTTATAATTGACACAAAAAATGGTACAACTTTTCTTATACATTCCAGATAAAATCACACCTAACAGTAACAGTCTTGCTTCAAAAAAGAAAAAAGAACCTTTGAAGTCACAGATCTGAATTTGATTCTCAGCTTGGCTACTCACTAGCTGAATAAGAATTATAATTTAGATGAAATGAGACAATGCACAGAATGTCCCTAGCACAGAGCTTGCTCCCACCAGATACCTAATATACATATTAGTTATTTTACTTTTCCAAATAGTCATAAAGCATGAAGCTATTAAATACCAAATTCTGACTTTTCTTTTACATTGTGCAACAAATTTCCACGTTTGTGGTCTCTATCCCTATGCAACACCCACTCGAAAGCATTAAGTGGGGCTTATTATGTCTTCCAACATCTCCCCTTTGCCTCCCCTTCCCTCTTAGACCACGTTTACATTCAGGCAATCTTTTAGCAGACTCCTGGAGGAATATCACTTCCATCTCATCATTGCCTTTGCCACCACATCTAATATTTGAGACAATCACCAAATACTCTATGAATGAGAGAGCAATAAGAAAACACACGGTCTACACATACAGACCCCACTGCAGGAGGGAGGGTCAAATTCAGGACCAGGAGACTTAGACTAAGAAAAATGTATCCAAATCCTTCAGACGACTGTATAAAACCCAGCTAAACAGTGCTTTCACTAAAGGTCACGCAGTGGTTAAGATATTGTAGCTTAACACCTAGGCAAATTAGAAAACACTTTTCTAAAATACTCATTTATTTCCCTTTGAGTCTTTAGATTTCTTTATTTTTAATGGGCACATAATAACTAAGATACTCATTTGTTCTATTCACCTCATCTGCTCCATTCAAGAAGATTTACACACCGACAAAAAGTTCACACAAACGATTTTATAAACTAGAGGTGTGATATTAAACACAAAAGCCCAGAGAGACACTCTGAATACAAACAGGCAGGCCCAATCACATGGGTTGCACAGAAGCAAGCTGCTAATCCCTAGAGTGGCCAATTTCCAGGGGTGGACATGTGACCAGAGTTGTGAGAACAGATGCCATCCACCCATTTGTTTTGCACAGAAAGTTTGTTTTGTTCCACAAGTGGGCAAGGGGAATAAAGTCCTCTCCTAAGACAAGGGAACTCCCGACTCCTGAGAGGAAGAAAAGTACTGTGTCCGGAGGCTTTTCTCCCTTAGCTTTCTTGTTCAAACACGCAAGTGCTTCACCGCAGACTGACGTGAGCCTCCTAAGGTAGTCACATGGGCGCACGGAACATAAATGCCAACATGGGAGTAAACACAAGACTGGAGATTTACGGTTTTCCCCAGAGGAGCAATAATCTCATGCAGATACCTATACATTGAACGATTCTGACTCACGTTCAAGCTGAGGAATAGCTACTACAGACTGAAATTCACTTTATTCAGTAAACCTCTCCACCGGCTGTATATCACAGGAGGGACTGGAGGTAGCACTGACTGGAGTGCTAGAGATGATGGATGCCAGCAATGGTCACCTTTAAGACTCACTGCAAAGCTGGCAAACCCATTTGAACAGCCCTGGAAAGCAAGGACTGCACTACAGAAGAGTAATAATGTGAAACAAAAAGAAAACAGGCCAGGGTCTTCCAAGTTGCCACCCGTTGTGCAGCCATTTACAAAGACTATTTCTGAGCCATGATTAAAATGTAGGAAACATTACATACAGGAGAGAACATGAACCTCATGGCTCGCCTACTAATAGGATGATACTCTGTCATTCTTTTGCAAGTACCATTTTCCAGATCCATGAACATCACCATATTATTCCAGGTTAAAAAGGAATGTGGACGACGGACGGATGCCCCCCACCCTTGTCCAACACTGTCCTGGCCCGGCCAGGAGAAGGATGTGGATGACAGGCAGAGACTGTCTGACCCATCCCGCCCCACCCCTAGTTCAGTTCCACAACAGCACCGATGGCAGCCCACGAGGGTACAGCTTATGTAACAGCTTGGGGGCAAAAAGACGTGCAACTACCCTCGAGAAGGTAAAGCAGATCCACAGAAAACAACTCACAACCAGCGATGAATATGAATGTTGCTCAGGAAAGGAAGATAACAAAGTGTCTGAAATTATCAGATAAGGTTTCACAGAGGAGGTGGTGTTTGAGATGAGCTGAACAAGTCAGAGGGTGTTTCGTAAAGCCCACGAAGTAGACAAGGACCATCACAGCAGGAGATGCTCTGACTCTCCTGCAAGGAATGGAGGGAGGCCCGGTAAGGGGGTCTCTGTCTCTCATCAGCAGAGATATCTAAAGCTAATTTGTCAGCTATTAGAGCTCCTTAATTCTCACCATCCTTCTAAAATTACAGATGCTTTATAAGCACAGCACCAAGGCATCTGGATAGATTGTTTTCATATTTCTTTCAGCCAAATCTTATACCTAAACTACAAACTCTGTCTTTTTTGATACAGCTATAAAGAATAGAAGCAAATGCACTGTGATGATTTCAACCAATGATATCTGACTCTCCTACTCATTTTATTATCTATTTAAATAAAGTCAAACTGAGTACAGTTTTGAAAGCTAAATTTCTTTAGTGATAAAGATTTTTTAAAGAAAAACGCACAACAGTAGAGAGAGTTTGTGCTAATAAAAGGCACATTAATTAAACTATTATTACTTTATTAGATTGCCACACTACCTCCTCTAAGATATGTTATTTTAGACACATCCTCAATTAGCCTTTTGTAAACTGAGGAGGAGGAGCAGGGAGGGCTGTCCCCGCCTCACAGATGAAGACACGGGGACTGTTCAGATGGCTACCATGCACAAGATGCGGGAACCACGGATGCTCTGTTCACCGGACTGCTCAGCCCTGAGAATGTCCAGCTGAAGCCAATATGACACCTGCCCTCGGGAAGCCAACAGTGCAGGAGAGAGACAGAGCCCGATAAACCTACTGCAATAATAGCCCCCATCAGTGGCCCCAAAGGCTGCATGTTGCACCAGGCACTTTACCACTCTCTCCCACCCTGACTGCTCCCCAAACCTGTCATGTAATCCTAACAAAAACCCCATGATGCCTCATTCCCAGCTGCATATGAGAAAAGAAGGATCACAGATCTCATGCTTAATGACGGTGAATACAACAAATACTAACGCTGCTTGTGTGATTACTATTACTATGCGTCTGGCACAGGGCTAAGCACAGTATAATTCTCACAGTAGCTTTACCAGATAGGCCCCATTGCCCCCATTTTACAGATGAGAAACCGAAGCTAGGAGCTGTTAACAGGTTGTTAAAAATCATTAATAAGAAGTTAGGAAAACCTGGGTTTGCATCATGTTCTCTTCCACTTTGTCGTTTTTTTACTTCTGCGCTAATCTGCAAGAATCTGCATTATAAACTGTCACCCTGAAACAACGGAGTGCCATAAAATCATTTCAGAATTGTTGTGACAGTATCAGGTTTATGTCTGGGGCAGTGATTCTTGCAGCAGCAGAGGGGATGGACCACCAGAAAGCAGCAGGGGTGGGGCAGAGCCAGCAAACTGGAGGTGGGGAGACGACATTAATACACGTTAAAAATGACAAGGCTGACAACCGAGACGGGAATTCCCAAAAGAAGCTCTCAGTATTCTTCTGGGATGAGTCTAGGCTGCATGTCATTTATTCACAGTTTTACTTTATTGTGTACTATTATACAAAGCATAGGAAATTGCACTGTAACCCATAATTTCATGGATATTAGTATTTCAGATGAGGCTCAAAGAAGTGGTAAGCTCAAAGAAAAAAATACTAAGTCTACTATAAAAATTAAATAATATAAACAATAAAATACTTGACACGTAAAACACATGATACTATATATAATTTTTCTATTGATGCTACATATATTTTACACCATACATATTATATATATTATGGTATATATTATGCTGTCACAATATAATGCATAACATACAGTACACTACATAACATTTATAAAATACTCAGTAAGCACAAATATAGTACAAACTGTAGGAGAACCTGGAAAAAGTCAAAATCTGGACATCAGAATCGCGGCACTGATAATGTTAGCAGGAAGCAGAGGTGATGCCAGGGACACTAAGGAGACACTATCCACAGTACCCTGGTGATTCTCACAGGGGTTGGGAGAGATGAGTGGGAGAGGAGAAACGGTGGCCAGGGTACGCCCTTCCCGAGGAAAGCAAATGCCAGCAGCCACAGGGAGGCCTGGGGAGAACGACAAGGTTGGCATGTGCTGAGCCAGGGCCCTGAGGGACTCCCGAGGGGAGCTGCCCAGTAGGCAGCTCAGAGTGGAGAAGACTGTCTGAGCTGTCTGAGGCAGCTCAGAGTAGAGAAGACTGTCTGTATGTATTTCTGTTCACTAGGAACAGAAATAAGCAAATTAATAAATTACACATGCTGCTAGAACTCCAGACCAAAAGAAAACAAAAACAAACACTCTTTACTGCCTCCCACCTTAATCTGAGACTTTTTTTATGATAAAATACAGAGTTAGAGCACAATCAACTATAAAATACTTTCTTCACAATATAAAACAAATGAGCCTCACTTCCTGCTTGAGACAAGCCACACCAACAGTGTCATGGAACATCATAAACCACAACCTGAGATGCTTCACCTTTTCAGAGACTAAGTTACGTAGCACTGTGGATCAGACAAGGGCATCCTCTCCTTGCTGGCCTCCCTGAAAATGATTCCAAATCCTGAGACTCCAAAAGTTTCTACTATGGCCATTCTTTTCACAGGCGATGACATAAATTTAATTCAATATGCAATTCCACCTCAGTCCTAGGATTGCAAGCTCATATGAGGAAGCCTGCAATCTTGGGCCATAGCAGAAGGCCTTGTACCTACAGAAATCTGCATTTCTTAGTCTGCGTCTACCTAGGTCTCTGCCTACCACATACCCTAATGAGCAAAAATCAGAGCACAGAATAAAACAGCTTTGGATGCAAAAGTAGAAAAAATACTTTGGGGCATGTTTCTCCTCACCTTTGCTGACCATCCTCTTGCCAAACTCAAGGTCTGAAAAACTTTTTCTGTGTAAGACCAGAAAGTAAATATTTTTTATTTTGCCAGCCATGTGGTCTCTGTTGCAATTACTCAACTCTGCTATTGTAACACAAAAGCAGCCATAGACAACACCTGAGCAAATAAGCATGGCTGCATTCCAATAAAAGTTTCTTTAATACAAATATGGAGGCCACACTTGTCCAGGGGGTGGGTTTGGCCCATGAGCTGTAGTTTGCCAACCCGTGTTCTAACTAATCAAGTATTTGCCTTCTCTGCCCAACGCCCCTCTTGGGAGAATCTGGTTCAGCTACCTTGACACAGAGTACATTATTACCCTCCCCCATCCCCACACCTTGAGATCCTTCTAGACTATAGGCTCTGCTTCCCTGCTAAGGCCACAGTATTTCCTTAATAACGACAGTAGAATAGTAACAATAATGACAGCAGAATAACAAGTTGTTAACATTGACTGAGCACTTACGATGTGCCAGGTGTCATGCAAGGTTCCTCATAAACCTTGTCTCACTGACAATGAATCCTGAAAACAATCTAATGAGATAGATGCAATTATCATTTCCATTTTACAGATGAAAAAAAATTAGTCTGAGAGGGGTAAAATTCTCCTCTCATGGTCACTCACACAGAGGAAAGCGGAGTTCTAACTCCAATCTGCCTGGATCCAGAGCCAAAGTTCTTAACTGTCACCTGAGCCGCCGCCCAGCAGCACATGAGGCTGTCTTATCTGTCTTATCTAGGTGTCTCTCTGGCCTCTCCTCCTGCCTAAACTTTCCTCTGGGGGGCTACACTTTGTGTTGCCACTCATACCCTGCCTGGACAGTGACAGATCTAGCCAGGTGGCATCTACTGGCTCCCAGAGTGGCTCCTCTGCTTTTCACAAGGCTTTAACATTCAACATACACATGAGTACAAGCAACTGATAAGATCCTTCATGACTGGGAAACGTTATGTTCATGTCTATTTTTCCACCCTCCGATGACAGTGACGCACCCAAGGGTATTAGAGATCGTCACGTTTCTTCAACGCGTCCCCAAGGATCAAAGGCAGATTGGGAATCCTGACATGGCTGATAGTCTCAAAGCACGGCATGTGTTCCCCGGGGAATATTCCCAAATGAAAACAAGGCTAGGGAGGCTGAAAGAGGGATGGGTTATGGAAACACACCCAGCGGGGGCCTCGGGGAGCACCAGGAACGGAGGGCTGTTCCTTAAAGAGATCCATTAGGCAAGTTGAAAATAAAGTCAGTGAGATGATTTCGAAATCTATTCTCCTTATCTCTTTGGTAAAGAGAACTAGATGTGCAGCATTTCATTATAAATTCCCCCACTGGGTTAAAGACAAAGGTGAAAAACCATCAACACCTGGGCCCCCACTGTGAAAGTACAGGTCATCATTCCCACAACACAGGAAGAGGAAATGTGGACAAATTAATAAAAAGTCGCGTTCAGCCTGGAAATGCAGCTAGAGCACACGTCACATGGGTATCTGTGCCCATCACTTCCACCTCAGCAGCCTCCCAATCCCAGTGCTCTTCATGTGCTGAATTTTGTTCCCACGTGGCAACACCTCCAAACTGGGGTCTTAGAGAGGGACTTCCTCTCACCCTCCATGACACTGATGATCTCACTCTGGCCACATGTGTTCCCGCACCAGTGCAGACGGGACCTCTGTTGCTAGGTAGATGCTTCAGAGCAGAAGCCCACCCACCGAGTGCTCTGTGTGGATCTGCATGGGATGCTCAGACACCCGAGGGACTAGGTCCTAAACACGTGTCCTCTTTCCCTCTGTGGCTAGTCGTACAAAACTGCAATGAGGCACACGCGATGGATAATTTATTTCTAAATAGCTGCCACCGAGGCAATCTGCACACAGCATCAGAAGACTAAGGGAGACAGCAAGCGTGACGGCGAGTGGGCTGCATCTTCATCCCCAGTGTGAGAAACACCCGAGGGACACGCTCTGAGATGCGAAGCAGAACACGGCCAAAACTCAACAACGAAAAATAGCTATAGTTGTCAAAAAGAATAAAAGAGACTGAGTGAATTAGATATGCTAAAGGAAGAAAAGAGAAAAGGATATAAAGAAATCTATGGAAAACCTATAAAAGCCAGTGAAAACCCAAATCAAGGAAATTAAAAAATAGTTTTGTTCAAAACCACAGAATGGCATAATGTAGACTCAATTAACGATTATTTGAATGAAAGGGAAGAGAAGACACAAGCTCTCTGATAAAAACGAAACTACTGTACCACGAATATTCCAAGGTGTTACTTATCATATTTATACACAGAAAGGCTTCCTTCAGACCACTGCACCCTAAGCTCTGTGGTTGAAGGTAGTAGAATACTAAACAAAACTCTCACCAAAAGTAAACCACAAAAACAAAAGCATTTCATTTAAATGACCTAGAGACCCACAATGAATACCAGACAGAAATGCTGCCTCTAACAGTCATTGAGACGTACACTTTAGGCTGTTTACTACCTCTTATTCTTTCAGCAGGACTTTAATACCAGAATTTTCCATTATCTAAATTATTCCCTATGCTTACTTTTTAGAGTGCCTCACTTAACTCTTATAAGTCACCAGCGTCCTAATTAGGGATGAGGACAGTCGGTCAGCTGTGATGTCTGAAGGAGTTAATGCACCTTGGAAAGGCCTTGTTTCCAGCATGAAGACACACCATGGCAGACTTATAGGGAGAATGGCCATTTTAGTAAACACTGTTAGCCATAACATCATACTTAAACACTCATTTACACATCTGAAACCCAACAGCCAAAATGATCACTTCCCTCCTAAGGTAGCCAATTTGCTCAAAGGAAGATTCTGAACTAATTTTATTTTTTAAAAATGGCCGTCCTTAATAGACATCAAAAGCTTTGATTTAAAAATATGCATGCGTGTAGACACACACACACACACACACACTCTCTCTAGGTTAAGTGTTAATAAACTAATGAACACTGTTAGAATGTCCACTATTTTTTTCTGTTCCCTCTCATAAGTTTGGTAAGAAAAGAAAAAAAAAAAAATACCACTGTTTCCGAAAGCCTAGAGAGGCTGGGCTCCAATTCCTCCCCTTCCACCCCAACAAACCCCAAAATAGTGAACAATAACCAGCAACTGGCACGCAAATAGCCCTCACCACATGCCAGGCAGTGTCCTCAGTACTTTATATATATTAACTCACTTAATCTTCGTATCAGCCTGATGAGAAAGGTACTCTATATTCCTCATTTTACAGAAAAGGAAACTGAAGTTCAGAGAGATTAATTAACTTATCCAAGGTCACACAGCTGATTAGTGGCAAAGCTGGGAATAAGCCCAGACAGACTGGCTCCAAAGGTGATGTGCAAAGCCACAAGATTATTGCAAAAACAGTAAACAACCCAAAGGAGAGTCTGACTACTCTGCTTAACAGGAAAGTTTATAGAGAAAATTTTCAGAAATTACGGTTGTTATGGCTTCCCATAATAAAAAGAATTGGGAACATTTTGGGACAAAGATGTCTTCCAATATTGCTTTCACAATGTTTCTATATAAACTTCAATTAATAAAAAGGGATACCCTTTTACAACATGGGTAGCCAATATTTAGAAACCAAAATCATGGGGAAATAGGAAGGTATAGGATACTACAGAGAAGCAAATTCCCAGATTTACACAGCACAGGACTCAAGATACTACCTGGTACATTGAGCCTAGATACTCCAGAAATAACCATATCAGTTATTAATAAAATGGTTTATAAGAACTTCAGAAATAAAAAAACTGATAGAAACTTTTGGGATAAACCATTTTACAAACTATCAATTGTCTTAAATAGTATCCTTCAACTCAGTAATTTCTCTCTCTTCAGTTTATCCTTAGAAAATAATCGGAGATGTTCACAATAGTTCATCAGCAAGGGTATTCATTATAAAAAAATTGTTTAAAATATATTGATTCTAATTTTTAAGTGTCCAAAATAAGAGAAAGCATTAAATTGATGCCTACATGATGAAAAAAAACCTGCAGCTACAGTATTAAAAATGTTTAAACATGGAAAAAACAATAAAAAGCAATATGAAAAGAATATAAAATTTCCTTACACAGATATATATCAAGTATCATGCCCATGAACGTGAAATAAATGCATTATAACATAAATAATAATCATCTCTGTGTGGTAAGATTAGACTAATTTATATTCCTTTTCATATTTTCCTATGTTCTACAAATTTTCAAGCATGAAGTTATTAACTTTATTATCTGGTGGAAAAAAACAGAATTTTTAAGAGAAAAGCATTAGATCATGTAGCTTATAATACTTAAAATTATAAGCAAATAAGTCTTCTTTTCTTCTTGCATATCACTAATAGACTAGGAGATCCTGACATTGTAGTCGGGAGAGGTGGATTTTAGCAAGGGATCAGACAGTCCTCATAACATTTGTATAAACAAACTAGAGAAATGTCGGCCAATAGTCAGGTTCATAAAGTTGTTATGACTTGAAAGTCTATGCCAAACATGGACGAGCAGATGGCTAACAACAAAAAAAGAACTTAATTCTAAATTCTGACCCTGGCTTACTCATGCCACGGACATGGGTTCCAAAGGTACACTTTTCAAACTCACACCTAGCGTAAAGCTAGGAAGCAGAATTAAATGTGTCAACAGCAAACTGAGGAAGAGCCACTAATAACGACCATGTTTCTGGAACAGAATCTAACACCAAGTTGAAATTCGGAGTCTTGCCAATTCCGCAGACTGTCCATACACAGAATTTTCCAAACCTAAACAAGTGTTTGCCAAATAAACACCAGAATTATGATTCAAACAATTCTGACAGGCTGAAACCCCGGTCTGAAATCAAGAGGCTACTTAATATGGTTAGTAAACATAAAACTGAACATTTAGTTCAATAACGATTTTGCAAATGTCCCGTGGCAACAGTTCCTGTGAAGTAATGACCATTCTAGACTAACAACAGGCGGTATAATGCAGCATTTTTGATGAAGAGAAGCACAACTCCACTGGAAGATCCTACCGGAAAGCACTGGGTACATTTCTGAACTTCTTCTTTGAAGAGGGAATTCAAAAAACCTGAGTAAGTCCAGAAGCGTGTGATCAGGGACATTCAAAGAAACTGAGATTATTTAAGTAGGAGGGCATTTAAAGGGACTTAATGTTTAAATGTTTCACTGTGACCCTGTGAAAGGAAGAACCAAGTTATTCTGTTATGCTGGAAATGACAATCTATTTTCTGTCTCTTCACTCCACTGAAACTGCTCATCAAGGTCAGCAATGACCTTCGATTTGCCAGATGCAAAAAGCCTGTCTCTCCCCCACATTAAGAGATTTCCGCAGCATTCAATAGAGCGCTGTGCCCTCCTTAAAACCCTCCCATCTCCTGGCCTCCTCCACCTCAGGGACAATTCATTCTTGTCTCTTCTTTCTAGTTCCTCCTTTACTCAACCTCTAGATGTCAGAGGATGACCGACTCCCAACTGTCTCATTTCTCTAGTCTCTCTCAGTGATTTCATCAAATTCCTGTGCATCTAAATAGTCTCCATGCTGATAACTCCAGATTTAAATTTCTGGTACAGACCTTTCCTCTGAACTCCAGACTCTCATATATTAATACAATCAGCAGCATTTCAAATGTATTTTGCCAAAACAAATTCCTGATTCCACATCCTGCCCTTCAACTTGAGTCCTCCTTTCTCAGCACGATACTCAGTTGCTCCAACCATATCCCCGTGAATCATCTTAGCATTGACGATCAGCATCTTAGACTCCCCGGCTCTCATCTGCCACATCCAAATCACAAGTAAGCCCACTCTCCCTCCAACACTGTTCTCCACTGTTGCTACCCAGCCGAGTGAGCAGCATCTCTCTCTAGGACACAGCTTGCCAGGAACCTCCTAACAGTCTCCAGACCAATCTTCCCAGAGCATCAAAACAAGGCCTGCTTAAACATTAAACTGGATTCTGCGTCTCCCCTGCTTTAAACTCTTCAATGACTTCCCCGCTGCACTCTGAAAAAAAGGCCACAAATCCTTACCATGGCCTCAGGACCCTTCGATATCAGAGCCCTGCATCCCTTCCCACTCTGTTCGGTTCCATTCTGCTCTCACGTGCTTATGCACAGTGAACTCCTGGTCTCCGAGACCTCTCCACAGGTTGTTCCCACAGAATCTGCCCATACCCTGACCTCCCGATTTTCTATCTGTCCTTTTTATCCCTTTTAAGGCACTTATGGCAACTTACAGGAATTTTGTTTCTTTCCTTTATTTTTTGTCATCTCTCCTTAAACCCACCTCCTTGAAATACCAGCTCCAAGAGAAAAGGGATCTTTCCTGTCTTATTCCCCATTGTATTTACAGAGTTCAAAAACTTTTAAAATGCTAAACATGGAATGAATGGGACTTCATCTGAATAGAAAAAAATATCTTCCCCAAAATAACTGTCTGGAGAGGAAACAGACAACATTGTACACATGTGAATCAATAATCATGGAAAGAGGATTCAAGCAGAAACTGGGTGACTGCTTTTATCAAGGATGACATAAAGGGTGTTCCCATGCTGGTGGGAACCCCGGCCAGACGATAATTAAGGTCGCCTCCGTGTAATTTCTAGTTTTATACAAAGAACTCTTAAGGAGTTTCAGGTTGAAAATATACTCCCAAAGTAGTATCATATTAATTCTTAATGAGCAGAAATTCTCTCTAAAACAACTCCACAAAACCACTTTGTATGCTGACCAAACGTAATTCCGCTGATGGTAAATCAGTGCAGGCTTCCTCTGTCCTCCCTACAGATGTAGTTTGGGATGACGACAGGCCACAGTGCCCTTCTCTCCAAGTTGCACAAAACATGGCCCAGAAACGGGCTGGAAGCTCAAGCCTACCCATTTGTGGTAAACCTAAAGTTCCACTCTTCATTCATTTGTGATACTGCTCTGTAAACACACCAGGATCGCTTTATTTAGCATCACACCCATTAATAATGCAGAGATCTTTACACAGGCAGGCGGAGAAAATTAGTCCTGAGTGATTTCGTTACTACAGCGTATACACAAAGTCAAAGGTATTGAGAGTCTCGTTACCACCGAGGCAGAGGTTGCTGGCAATGTAGACATCGGTCACTGAGCGGAACACCATCGACAAAGCAATTCGGGCAGGTCTGCCACCTCGCTATCTTTCGGAGTCGTACCGTCAACCTGCAGCTGTAATTTGCATCTGCCTCGTAGACATAGCAGAGACCTAAAGATCAATCTAAGGTCATTTCTTCTATTTTTTGGCTTCCTTTATCATCATCAACCTCCTCCAAATTTTTTAAACTAAAATAATAAAAACCGTGGCAAATAATTTGCTTCCGATCGCATCTTTACGATGATTATTCAGTTTGTCAACAGATTTGATAAGGCACTGCTAGATGTCACAAAATAGATGCAAAGAAGCCTATGAGGCCATGAGCTTTGTCGTTAGTTTTTCACCAAAAAAAAAACAAAACACTTTTTTTAGAAACACAGTAAACTTTTTAGATTTTAAAAAGCCAAAGACAGTAAAAATTCCTTTTTATAGCATTGAGCACCGACAATGTGCGGAGGAACAACGCTTGAGGAAGCCGGAAACATAAATTCTGACGACCTTTCTGCAGGTTAGTGGGTAACACCTTTTCAATTAAAATGCGAACTCCCTTTGATTGAACAATCTTCTTGCTGGAATTTTACCACGTTTAAATACTCTAATTTGTAGATTACAATAAATATACAGGGATGTTTATTTCAGTATTGCTTGTTATAGCAAAAACCTAGAAAACTCCAAATTGCCTATCAGCTCTCAGCACAGGGCTGGTAAAGTAAACCAGAGTACGTCCCTAAAATACGATCCTATGTACCTGCTAAAAGAGAATGACCTAAGTCCCTATTGCTAATGAGGAAAAGTCTCATAGATATATTAAGGAATAAAAGCAAGGCATGTGTATATATAAACATATCTAAATATTCACTTTTGAAATTCTGAAGAATATATAAGAAACTTAAAAGTGGTTACCACTGAGAAACAGGACTGAGAGAATATAGAATGTGACTTTCGCTTTTTATTGTCAACTCTTCTGCACTGTTTGAATTACTTTTACCATGCGTATTTGTTATTTTCTTAATAATAACAATTATATACAGTATTTTCTGCATGGTCGGCACGTATCCGCTTGCTCTCTACAGGAGTGGGAAAGCGAGCACTCTTTCCCAGCCTTCCATGGCAAACCGGGAAGCCTACTAAGTGGGTGAGGGTCCACCCCTCCCCAAGCAGTTCGGGTGCCTTCACAGGCTGCTAATGCCCCCGTCCTCACTCGCTCCTCCCTCATTTATGTGGCTTTAACGCACGAATGAAGAGAAATTTTCATTTCTGTTCTTCCGGTTATAGAGCTATATAGTTCATCTCTAAAAAGCTAACAGAAGATGAGCAGAGTTATTACACTGGCAAAGGATACCAAAGAAAAATCAGAGTGGTTTCCTAATGCTGTTTATTACAACAGTCATCCCTCAGTATCTGCGGGGGGTTGGTTCAAGCATCCCTGCAGATACCAAAATCTGCGCATACTCAAGTTCCATAGTCAGCCCTCCAGAACCCACATATACGAAAAGCCAGCCGTCTGTTATCTGTGGGTTTCACATGCGGTGAATAATGTATTTTCAATGACGTCTGGTTGCCCACGCAGAACCTGTAGATACGGAGGGCCCAATGTATTTACTGAAAAAAAATCCATGTATAAGTGAACCCATGCACTTCAAACCCATGTTGTTCAAGGATCAACCACATATTACGAAAACAAAGAAGTGAAAATGTTTGCCAGCAGTACATGTCATTCCTCCAAGTTCCATGAGAATGAGAAAAATCAGACATCAGTCCAAAGGGCTGTCTTTACCAGCTTATAATCTTCTGTTTGCCTATCTCGAAAACCCAAACAACTCTTCCAGCTAAAATTGCCTCCACAAGAAAAATATTAATAGTACACTAAAGTTGAAAAGATGAAGTGAAATCTACAACAAAATTTTCTGATCTTGAAGATTTCAAAGGGTATTTCAACTTTGTTTTGTACTTATTTCATCAGAGAAATATCTCTAACCGCACTGTGGGGGTGGAAGCAAAAAAAAACCAAAAAAATAAAAAAAGTCACTGAAAAGTATGCTTCTATTTTTCTTATAATTTGACCTTGAGACTTGAGTTGTGGAGGCTACTTATTTAGTATTTAGTGACCTTTCCAAACTGTATAAAAACAATCCCTGTAGTATTTTTTTTTTGCCAGAAGGTCACAATACACAGGCATTTGTTAAAATTGATTTGTTTATTTATGTATTCATTCATTTGTTCGTTTATTTTTTGGCTTTACTGATAGATACAGAAAGCAAGTTCAATGTCTACCTGAAAAAGTCTAATATCTACTTAGCTGAAAATGTGTTCCCACTAAATTTGATTTTATCTAAGTATTATGACCAAAAAAAAAGTGATTTCATTTTTGGTTGTGAGGTGTAAAAGTAATTACTGAAATGAACAAACTATAGCCTGGCGCATTGAGCTGTCTGTGGTACTGAAAAATGACACCACAGCTGAAATTTACTGAGCTGGGTTTTTACAAAGCGTCCCCATCACACTATTTTAATTCAAGCACTTCCGACCATGACTCACCTGAACCATCTTATTTTGCCAGAGTGTGTATAAACATTTTATAAAAGGTCACACTGACTTGCTTTCCAAAGTTCTCCATGAAAATGTCAGGGCCTCCCAAGCTTCGTTAAGCAATTCCGGCGGACAGAGAGCCAGAACGTCAGCTATAACGCTTTTCCTGAATGCAGTGAGAAATCATATCATGTACCAGAAACCCACACTAGCTAGCTGATACTATGTGATCGTTGTACCAATATGCTAAAAAGGAAAAGAAAAACTGTCATTTTAGATTACAAATGGCTGCATAACCTTGCTTTTATTAATAGTTCCTTAACTCAAAGCTAATCAATATATTTGGAATTCTTTACAGTGCCCATTAGTTTAAAACTTTTTATGAAAAATAATACACCTACAGCAGTGACAACAGTAAGTAAAAAAGAGGAGGCACAATTTGTCATTTTCCACACAGATACATAAGCCTGTGCAGCTGGTGTCATTGAGTTTCAAAGTCAGGTGTTTTGACAGCACTGTTGATTCTATTCTCTGGACAAATTAGAACATTCCTGCTTTTCTCTGGTTCTTGACATAGCTCAGGGTCTTTATAGGTATTTTGACCCTTTTTTTTCTTTCTTTCCTTTTTTTTTTTTTTAATAAAAGCATTTCAAATGAGAATTTGGAGCTTGAGCTTTAGGGAGAAATCTCTCTAGGTAAAACACTGAGTGTAAAAGCTGCATCCAAAATAACTAAGTGATATTACTCAAACATCTATTCTGAAATTATCTTAAGTGTAGTGGGTTTAACAGAAACCATATAACATATAAAATAAACCGAATATAAAAAATCTAACATTCTGAGATGTTTATGTTGTCCAACAGTGAAGAAGTTCACTGTGCCTATTCTCTGAAGAGGGTTAATCCATGTCCTCATATTTCTTACTCATGTTATACATACCCTAATCAATGTATCTATGCATTTGCATAACAGAAATAGTCCTCAAAATTAGCCAGTGAGTGGCAAGTTTTCAAGCATGAAATAATCTACAAAAACATGATTTCCTATATTTTATGAGTCTGGGAGTTTCAACAGTTCTAATATGGTATCAATTTTTTAAAGATACAAAATTAACATTTGGTAACTCCTCTTAGACTCCTATAAGTTATTTCAAAAAATCTCCCAGTAATTCTTAAGAAGTCAGTGTTTTCAAGACCCTTTGTTCTTGATGTCAATATCAGCAAATGTCCTCCCCCATGAATGCTTGTTTAGCTGTGTGATTTTCAGAAGGAACAGGCAAAAATGTTTCATAAAAACCAGCAAGGTCTCTCATTTCAGAATAGAATAAGTAAAACCGCTCTGGCCGCCAAGCAAAATATTTTTTTTAAAGTTACTTAATTTTTAAAAATATGTAAAACACTTTAGAAAAATATTTTAAGTTTAACCCCATTCATATACTAAACTCTTGGATTTAGAAGAAAATGTGCAAAGAAATATCCATGTTTCTGGGCTTTTTGCATGCAGCAGCAGAGCGCAGCAGGAAGCATTCTGGACGGGAAACTGGGAGGGCAGGCTCTGTTCTCACTGTGAATGATCTAGCTGTGTGGCCTGGCAAGCTACTCATCTCTTCTGACTTCAGGCTCCTCATCTGTAAACTGAGTTAAAGGACCTATTTTGTTCCTTGCAGCTCTAATTGTCTACCCTTCAACTCAATGAAAAAAGGATATCACTTCTCTGCCTTTTGGCTAAGATTAAGTGTAGAAAATGAAGGAAAGATAAATTCATAATGTTTAAGTTATATTTTAGGATCATTTTAAAACACAGGAAAGAACCTCAAAAGCCACCATTACTAGTACAGAATTACAAATAAATTTATGTAAATTATTAAAATGTAAAAAAATTCAAATGTGTTTGTCTTGTTTTGGCAGTGCAGTTTTATTACTTATCTCCGAATACTCTCACGTTTTCTAATTCTCATTCTCTAACTTCATCCCTCCAAAAAGACATGCTTTAAAGTTTTGCAAATATGAAAACAAAATGAAGTAATTTCTTCTTCCTCACTTGGGGTCATGTGAATCTTTATTTTGTTTGGACAATCGTTAAAATCGATTACTTCTATATTTAGTGTGTGTTTGCTATTAATTTTAAATTAATTTAACTTAATACTAAATTACTTAAATAGCAAGTCCTATATAATCTTTTAAATTGAACGGCAGTCTAAATTTGAGGCAGTCTACAGGAAGGCAGCCTAAATTTGAGGGTTTCATAGACCCACCAAATGTCTAACAACTACCCCTCAAAAAAATAAAAAAATACATATTTGTGTATATTCTAACCTGGAAAATCCCAAGCTCTCTTATTTTTGAAAACTAGATATTTTAATTCATAAATCTTAATATTCCTTTGATTGTAGGCTAACAACTAACAGTATGACCCACAGATTTTATAAATAGTATTCTGATATGGTCAATAATACCCAAATTTAACAACAGAACTCCTGACTGCATTCAAACAAAACCAACATTTTCCTAACAAAACAGTTCACAAGGGCAGTGACCTTAACTCTTAAATTACGTTTAAAAAATAACAACCATTGTAGGTAAGAATCTACTAAACTACTAGATATATAGAAAATGTATTCTAAAGTTACATGATTGTGGCTAAGAATCTATTAAACTACTGGATATACAGAATTTGCTTTCTAAACTTACAACAGATTTTTTTAAATGTTAAGGCATATAGCAAAGGTTGGAGATTTTCTATCTTATTTATATAAATTAACTTGCAACTCATGAATCTATTTTCTTCTCTGTGCTACATTATAGAAGATGATATAGACAGACACCATCTCCCATAATGATGCACCCACGAGGAAGAAGTGTCTCCAACAAACACACAAGTTTACCCTAGATTAAGGCTAGTGCATAATTGGTCTTAAGGAAAACAAATGTTGTGTCTGATTTGGAAAAGATCTACCTGAAAAACAGAGGGGAAAATCTTAAGGGTTCAGCAGATACACCCCAGAGACTACTGCACGTTTACATACTACACTGACTTGTGCTGTTTTTAACTTCTTGAAAGCACAGGTCAGTTGCTAACATAAGAATACATCATGTGTCTTCGGTAACCTCAAGCAAGGACATGACGGCTTGGAAAAAGCCTCTGCTGCCTTGCCTTTCTGCAGGCTGTCTGCATGGCTTTGGGTCATTCATAAACAGCAGAACCTAAGTTACCTGTATTTCCCTGGCATGGTACACGATGATCAGACCGAGCAGGATGATCGTGGAGAGACTGATAAGGCATTTCAGAGCTAAGGAATACAGCGACGCCTGCAACACATCAGACAGAAGCACTTTTAAGAAAGAAGCCCTTTTAACCACCCCTCAGACCCCAGGGGTCAGACAGTCCCCCACAAGTGGACCTGAACTCTCAGGAGAACCGGGGTCGGGGGACACCTGTCTTGGCTCCGTGATCTGTCAGACCACTCAGTCGAAAAACGAGCGAGAGGAGAGCAGAGCTGGGAAGACGGGTGGTTGGGTTGCCTGGTTGGCGCCATCGCGGACCAAAGCGCCGCCGCTTCTACCCCGCGAAACCAAAGAGGAAGTTACTCCTGAGTTTAAGCGCTGCGGGTTAAAAAGGGCCTCCTAAATACAAGCACCCGGGGAAAAATACAGGTGCTTTCCCTACCGACTCCCGTAACCACTTACTTAATACGCCCGATTGCGGTGGCCACTCTTACTATCTCAAGAACTTCGGCTGCGCGCGGAGAGGGTTCCTCTCCGAGTTCCCTAGCTGACTAGGAGTGCGCGTCCTAGCCGCGCCCGCTGTCCCGGCGGGCACCCCTGATAGTCCCGGGAAGGCTGGGGACCCGAAAGAAACGCATTCCCGCCCGTGCGCATCCCAACCACCCGGCCCCCGACTCTGGCAGGGTGGGCAGGTGTGTAAGCCCGTACCTTGTCGTAGGCGCCCCACGACAGCTCGGTCTCGATGACCATGACCACGATGCCGAACATGCCGAAGATGAGCGCGTAGTCGCTGAGCCGCTTGCGCTTTTCGAACAAGGCGCGCCGGTGGCCCAGCTTGTAGCCGATGTTCTGGTTCTTCTTTTTGCTCGGCTTGGTACCACTGCTGCTGCCGTGCCCGCTGCCGCCGCCGCCGCCGCCGGCTCCGTAGAGCGCCAGGTTGTTGGAGTTGTTGTGCTCGGGCTTAGACACCACGATCTCGGGGGCTGAGGACGAGGCGGCTGCGGCGGCAGCGGCTGCAGACGGGGAGGACGCGCCGCCACCTCCTCCGACGGACGCGGCTGGCTGCAGGGGCTGCGCCTCTGAGTCCATCTCGTGCAGGTTCCGGCGGGACGCGCTCAAGTTGCTGAGCGGCCGCATGACGCCCCCGTTGTACCTGCAGCTGCTCATGGCTATTTCGGTGAAGGGGTTGCTCTCGCGGCGCGCCTGGGGCTGGTGGTGCTGGTGGTGCGCCGGGTGAGGGTGGTGGTGGTGGTGCGAGAGCGGGGGCCCGGAGCCCAGGCTGCCGAGGCTGCCCGTGGGGCTGGCGGCGGGCTGCAGGCTGTGGCACTGGTGGTACTGGGAGGCGGACGCGGGCTGCTGCGCGTACTGCTGCCGGAGCGCACTGGCATGGCTGGACGGCGTCAGCTCGCTCACATTGAGCTGGCTGCCTCGGCGCGAGGAGCAGCAGCAGCAGCACGACGAGCCCGACAGCGGCGAGGAGGTGCGGGTCCGGAAGGCGCCGCCGGGCGAGGAGGTGCGGAGCAGCAGGGACAGGTTATCCCCAGCCCCCGCCCCCGCCGCCGGGGCACCGGAGGAGGCGCAGCTGTTGCACCGGAGGCATGGGCTGCTGCCGCCGCTGCCCGGCTGCTGGTGCGCGAGGTGCGGGTGGTGGTGAGCGTGCGGGAGGGGCGCGAAGGGCGGGCACGGCTTGTCCTGGCTCTGTTGCTGCTGCTGGCAATACAGGTGTGAGGAGCGTGGCGGCGGCGGCGGCTGCTCTGGGAAGAAGCCGCGCTGGAACTGCAATGGGGTTTCCATGTCAGGGCTGTTAAAGCTGCAGGGAGACCAGGCGGTGGTGCACCCTGCGCAATGCGTTATGGTCGGGAGCGGGGACTCCTGCTGCTGGTGCGAGGAAGGGCCCATGCCGGCTCCGGTAGAATCCAGGCGGCGAGTCCGATTGGTTGGGCGCACCAAAACAATGGGCATGACATCACCTGCGGGGACCGAGACTGAGTTTGCGGCGCGCGCGGCTTAGGGGAGCGTGTGTGAGAGACGGAGATGGGGAGGGGAATCTGCAGGATGGAAGCCCTGGGGAGCTCAGGACAGGCCAGGGCTAGGGCACTCGAGGACGCAGATTCCATCTGCTGATTAGGAACGCCCCTGAGCACTGCCCGGGCTGGAAAGACCCCATGCAGTGCAGCCAGGCTGCAGGGGGAGGAGAAAAGAACGAAGGCGCCCCTCCCTCCCGCGCTGCTGCCCCCTGACTTGTGCCTGATGCGCTGCCCGGATCACCTGCGCCAGGCACTGCAGCACGTCGGGCCACCCGTGCCACGGGGCAGACGCAGGGACAATGCAGACCCGGACCACTTCCCCTGCACGCCTCCTAGGGCTGCAAAACAGCAGCCCTCTCGCCCCACACCCGCCTCTCCCTGATCGTCCTGCTGAGAGTGGGCTGCCGGCTGCCCGCCAAGTACTGCGGGGGCAATGACTTTCAGGAGAAAAAAGTTTGGCGCCTGGCTACGCTAGTGCAGCAGTGTTTGGGGAGAACCCCGGGGCCTAAGCCCCGTTTTGGCCGCCGCGGGATCTCAGCCAGCCCCACGCCCCAATTTTTCCCTGCCGCCCGGCTCGGGAGTCAGGATTGGATGCGTTGAGCTCTCGCCCGAGCACGCTGCGGCGCTGATAGGGTTAACCGCCTCGGCACTGGGGCCGGGGGAGGGCGGAGGTGGGGTGGGGGCGGGGCTGGAGGAGGGGATCCCCGCCGACCGCTAGGAGAGCCGGCGCGGGCTTCCCGGGTCCCCCTGGCGGGGGCGGAGGGCTTTCCCGGCTACCGCCTGCTCACATTTGCGCCTACTGCGGAACATGAGGGGCTGGCGCCCCCGGCCGCCGGGTCCCCGACACCCGCGCTCAGGTCCTCCGGCAGCCCGACTGGGAAGTCGGCGGCTTCTCTGGCGGTGGAGTGGCGGCTCGCTCAAAGGTCTGGGGGCCGCTCAGCCTCCACCCGCCACCAGCTCTTCTTCTGCTCCTCTTCCTCCTCCTCACCTGGAGCACAGACACAAAGCAAAGACCGGTCACAGATGCGCAAATGCCGAGCATCCTCTTTGCCAAGCCCTAACTGCAGCGGCGGGTGGGAGACGGGCCGGGCACCGGCTGCTTCGCATCGGTAGTTACAGCCTGACTGGGAAATTATTAGTAATGACAACGCGGGGCTGAATAATCGCTTCTCGGGGACAGTGCTGGAGTTTTGTTGGGTTAGATATAATAATAATTTATTTTCTCTCTAATAAACGAATAAAAATTGCATTTCGTGTCTCACAGATTTCCCGTGCTGTGTTCTTCTGTTAGGCGATGTACAAACACAAGGCGGGAGGGGATGCTTTTGAAGGTTCTTTGTCACTGCTCCATCTGAAGTCTTTACATTTGCATTTCTTTGTGAATGGAAATTCCCCTGTCTCCCCAAAGAATAGGAAAGAAATTGGCCAGCTGAATATTTGTTTCCATTTTAGATTGTGATTTTGGAGCATGATTTTTATAATAGAGATTATAGTGAATTAGATAGACCAAGAAATTAGAGTGAAAGCGGATCCTCTTCATTAGGTAATTGGAATTCTCAGCTGGATCCAATTTCTTGATATTCTACTCGGCAGCTGCCCTAAAGTTGCTTACCTGGTATCTGCTTGTAAGCGGGTGTGTGTGCCCTTGTGTGTGATTTCAATGCCATGGGGTGAATAATTCATTTTAGGATATTCTTTGGACACGTGTTAAGCAATTTTAATTTTTGTGCGTGCAAATAAGCAGATCCAACAGAAAAAAGAGGAAGAGGTGTTTTTAGTCCCACAGCCCTGGACTTGAGAATGAGGACTTGCATTTCTCAATGGTCTTGCTATAGAATTTTTGTGGCTAACCATCAGACAGTATTTTATTTTTATAATCTATTATGATTTTTGTTTTGTATCTCCAAAATGACCATTCAATAAAACATTTAGAATCATGAAGCTCACTGAATCTTTGGGGCAATCCTAATATATGATTTGAATTTAAAATAAAAGCTTTCCAATTAAAAATTGTTCACCTTCTGCTCTGAAAAAACATTCAACCCAAGCACAAAATCTATCAGATATTCATTAATACCCTTTCAACAAATTATGTAGCCCTCTTCCAGTTGCTCTATATAGTTGATTGAGTGCAAATATTTGATTTATTCTTACAAACCTAGATACTTCAAAGGAGTGTTTGGTAAATTAATAAATATTTTCATTAGCTGTCTGTAAATTTAGATAAACATTTACATAAACCTCACCCCCATATATCACAATAGTTGTTATTAGCATTAAATTAGATATATGGTTCAAGAGTTAATAAAATATCATAAGAAAAATAATGGCTGCATCCCTTGTGTCAAATTGACTTTCTCAAATACCAAAATCAAGGCTTCAAACAGAGCTTCCAAAAACAATAGGAAAAAAAAATATTGTACCTTTTACCACATATGTCTCTATGCTCTAGTCTGGGATTAGTTGCAGTACCACTAATCGTGTAGAAAGAAGCAGTGCTTACTGAGATTTATGGCAGTGCTGCATGAAGTCCCCACTTCTTTAAAAGGGGGTACAGGGGAGGATAAAATGCACAAATTACAGAAGAAAATGGAAATTTGGTTCACAACAGGATGGACTATCAGAACACGAAAACCCAGACTGACAATACTTCAGGTTAGCCAATATTTTGAAAAAGCTCAAAAAATAGTTCAATAATGTACAAACTCACTGTGATTGGACAGAGAGGAGTCAAGTCAATCAGACATTTATCACCTTTCTGTTAAGAAATCGACTGATTACACACACTAAGAAAACCACTTGGCTAACAAATGTACTCTGAGAGTGTGATAATACTATATTAGCATGATCATGAAAAAAACACAAGATAAAAACTCAACAACTTTGTGTTTCATTTTTAGTCTGAATCATCTATAACTTTATTGTTTGGGGCATCTTAACACTATTAGGTTGTGACAGGCACATTTAAGAAGTTCTTTTTCATCATTCCTCTTCTTTCATAAAATAAATGTTAATGTTATACGTAGACTTTTAAAATATGTATATCATATTTTTTCTTTTTTTTCCTATACAATATTGTACAGATACATGTAACATGTGAAGTGAAACTGAGAAACAAAGGCAATATTCTTCTACATGGACAGTGCTTTGCACATAGCAGATACCCACTTATATTTGTGAGACTGAGGGAGAAGGAGAGAAGAAGAAAATGAAAAAAGTTTGGGGGGAAAAAAGACACAAATTAAGGGCCAGTGACTTACAGTGATAAGCTTTCAGAAAATTATATTTGCTTCTCTTTCTTCCATTAAGGCATGTTAAGTGCTGGAATTTCCCTAGATTAACACCAGAGGTCATACTCATCCACAAAACACATTTCAAATCTAATCAATTAAATCCCTTCATTTCCACCATCCTTTTTTATAAAAATTACCTATTTTTTCTTATGGTCCACAACAAAATTGCTTTCCCATAGTTGCTGTATTTCAACCTTGTGAATACACATACACAACACTCCCCACAACAGCACACGTTTTCTTAGAAGAATGCTTTTCACAGCATTGGGAAAAATCTTCAGGTTGTTTGTGCTCCTAATCCCTTATTTTATTCAGATTTATATTATGCCATTGGTTATAATTCTTTTTTGTACAGGAATTCTTTGTCTATGCTAGCTCTCCATGTTGTACCTTAAACAGCAGGACTCTCTTTAATTTGGGTGTTTTCGATCTATTTCCAAGGGCACTCAGAGCAGGGGTCCATGGCATCTGTTTCCTATATTGAGTGGCCTGAAGGAAAACTTTGACCTACAAAGTAAACATTTTTCTGAGATTTATTCTTTTCTTTGCCCAAATGAGTCAGTCGCAGCATCTGGTGGTGTCAAACACAGAGGCTGCGATGAGACACAGTCTCTCTGAACTTATTTTTCTTAGTGATAAATGCGGTGGAGAACAGGAGAGTATCAGTTGTTTTCTTAGCACAACAACAATTCCAGGTTTCCTGAAATGTAACAATTAAAAGGCCTTAAAAACACCATTATTTTTAAATCTCACATAGTGCTTACTTGGAAAGAAATAAACTACATTTGAAGAAAACATTAAAATTATATGTCTTCTTTATACTTCTGCATTATGATTATAAAGGATCAAGACATGAATGAGCCTATTGATAGTGTCATTAGTTTTTAGCAATATCTCTAATTTTTAGGGGCTAATTATCATGTTGGGGCCTATCCATTAACTTCATTAACTTTTCAAATTTTTCCTACTCTTATCCTTGTCTCCTACCATTTCTCAGCTAATTCGATATCTATAAAATTGTCAGCAATGCCTGCAAAAAAAAAAAAAAATAAAACTCACACTGATTTTGCTAGTTTGTCAGTAGAATTGAACTTCTCCTACTTAATTATTAATAAACGGGTGAACAGGTTGAAGTTGTTGAATGTGGTAAGTCTTTTTGAAATAGTTTGTGGATTTCATGAACAAATCTTCTGTGGTAACAAGAAACACACCAGAATCGAGAAAGTCATAAAATTTAGTGAGCAGCATATTCTAGTTTATAAAGCAGTTTCTCATATGTTATTTTATTTGGAGCTCACAACAACCCATATGGAAGGCAGGGCAAGTTTTATCATCATCTTTGTTTTCTAGTTAAAGGTAACACCTGAGATGCAGTGCCTGTCCTACCCAAGGTGACATAGCTAGTGAGTAGCAAGGAGAAGCCAGATTTCAGACACAATCGTCTGTGTCTGTCTGTGAGTCTGTTTTACACTCTGCTAGCTTTTCTCCAGAGCAGAATATAGGAACAGACAGTAGCAGTCTATCACCACCAGACACTGCTTGTGAATGGCCTCACAGACATTTCCCCACTGGCTACTTGGTCTCTGCGATCCTTAACTATTGTCCTCTTGTTGACTTCATTTGATCAACACAATGACTTGGGAGGATCTAATCCAAGTGTGGATGAAACAGCAGTGCTGTACGCCTGCAGGTCCAAGGTACCTAATTAAAAAGTGTATTAAAAAACAACAACAACAACAACCCAAAACCCAGATCCCGAAGTATTCAGACACACTTTTCTAATCTACTTTGCTGCCAGTCTGAGCATTCTTAACTTTTGGCAATAGCCATAATAAAAGCTGAAGGTCAATGGTGAGTACTAATTGGCACTAGAAAAAGCCATTCTGTCTTTTTATACAATAAAGGGAAAGGGGCGGGCTCAAACGCTTTGTTCTGCAGCTCGGAAGAATTTGTCTGCAGCCCTGCAGGTACCCAGCGTGGTTCCTTGGCCCTGGGCGCCCTGGCAGAGTAGTCCTCTCACTGCTTCTCCCTCTGTGCCAAAGAGCGAGAGAACCGGAGAAAGGAGACCTGGCTGCATGGTATAAGAAGAGAAAAACCAGTGTGTTTCACAGCTAGGGTAAAGAGTCAGTAAAAGTGGAACCAAAAATAATAAAAATCAGCCCTAAATACTGAGGTGGGTGATCCTGAAAGTTCTGTGGTTGCTCAGTGATAAAACATAAGGTAGCTACAAAAGTTCTTGAAGGTTTATTTTCCCTCTGAAATCAAAAGTATTTTCCCATCATTATTTTTTTCTTCCAGATGGTGTTAGGGCACAAGGTATGTTTGCTCTTTTTTCTCTTTTCCTGATCACGTCCCTATGAAATTCTATTTCCATGTGTTATTCATCAACCCTCTATGTTTCTATGTTTTCCTTATTCTCATCTACCTCCTGCCGAATAGGGTCAGAAAATCTACAACTCTTTGTCTAACTTTATATTATTATCTCCCTTTTTAGGACTATTTGTAAATCCCTATGCCCTAATAATTGTCTTAGCACAAGGAGAGACTTGGTGCCTACTCATACCAAGGCAAAGAATCACAATTTGTTAAGTTAAATTAAACATAAAAATGTCACCAGTTATAAAACGCTCTAAATGTAAATAAATTGTCAGAGTTTGCATATTCATATTTATCTTTATTAAGTCAAGTTTTTCTTAAAATTGACTTTTATTCAGTGTTACTGCTATTTTGTTTTATGGCTATGATTCACTAGCACTTTTGTTCTACTGTTTTAATTATTAATGTACACTAATTGTTTATGTCATAGGAAATAATATATGTTATGCAACATATCAGTGAAAAAACCCACAACATATACAGACTAGATAAATACAACAACAGAACTCTCTATTTAACAGAATGTTTTGCCTTTACTACTTAGGATGAGTCCTTCTCAACAATATTTTCATTAGTTGAAACTATTGGATACTTTCACAAGCTAAATTCTCTTAACAAAGAATATTTCTTGGCTTATATAACTGAAAATATAATTAGAGAAGACTTCAATGCTGTTTGATGCAGATGTTAAGACATCATCAGTGTTCTAGTTACTTTCCTCAGATATTTTTTTGTCATTGTCCTCCTTCATATATATTGGCTTAATCCTCAGGTTAACTTACCCCCTAGTAGCAAAAATAGCTGAGGCAGTTTTAGGCCTTATATGTCTGCCCACATCACTCAGAGGAAAGCAGATCATCCTCTGGCCCAACATTCCAAACGATTCTCTTACACATTCGATTGAACCAGCTTAATTAACATGTCCAGCCCAGAACTGTACTTCAAGAATAAAGTGCAATATGATGGGAATGATTCATCAAACAGAAAATGTTGATAAATAGAAATCATTAACAAGAATCAAATTGAAATTTGAGTTGAAAGTACAATAACCATGTGAAAAATTCACTAAAGGGGCTCAATGATGGAGTCAAGCTGGCAGAAAATGAATCAATGAACTGAAAGATACACGGGGGAAGATTATGCAATCTGAAGAAGAGAGATAAGAAAGAATAAAGAAAAAACCCAGCACCTCAGAGAAATGTGGGGCACAATTAAGTACACCAATAGACATGAAATGGAAAATCAAAAGAGGAAAGCAAGAAAACAGCAGAAAAAATATTCATTCAATGACGTAACGGCCGAAAACTTTGCAAACTTGATGAAAAACATAAATCTGCATATCTAAGAAATTCAACAAACTCTAAATTGGATAAACATAGAGCCATCCATACCCAGATGCATCATGATCTAAAAGTTGAAAGTCAAAGAGAAGAGACAAAATCTTGGAATTTGTAAAGCAAAATAATATGTCAAATGCAAAGAAACCAGAGTAAGTTTAATAGCTGACTTCTGATTATAAAAAATGATGACTGGAAGGCAGGATGATATATTCAAAGCACTGAAAGGAAAAAAATCTGTCAACTAAGAATGTTATATCTAGTAACAGTAACAAACTTGAAGACAAAATAAAGATATTCCCAGAGAAATAAAAATTGAGAGAATTTGTTGCTAATCGACCTGCCTTTCAAGAAGTGCTAAATAAACTTTTCAGGCTGAAAGCAATTAACATCAGACAGCAATGTGAAGACAAATGAAAAACAAAATGTGCCAGTAAAGATAACTATGTGGGTAATTATTAAAAAATATATAATTTCATAATTTTTCTGTTAACTTATTTTTAAAAAGCATCATAATATGATGTATATATGATTATAGGATGTGGTAAAATTTGAATCTTCATACACTGCTAGTGGGAATGTAAAATGGTACACGTGCTTTAGAAAACAGTTTGGCAATTTCTCAAAGAGAAACAAAAATACAGACCCATACAAAAACCTGTACATGAATGCTCATTGCAGTATTATTCATTAGTAGACAAAAAGTAGAAACAATTCAAATGTACATCAATTGATGAATGTATATATAAAATGTGGTACAGGTTGAGTTTCCTTTATTCAAAATGCTTGGGACCAGAAGTGTTTCTGATTTCTAAATTTTTTGGACTTTGGAACATTTGCATATATATAAAGAGATATTTTTGGAATGAGACCCAAGTCTAAACACAAATTTCATTTATGTTTCATATACACTATATATACATAGACTGAAGGTAATTTTATGCAATATTTTTAAAAGTTTGTGAATGAAACAAAGTTTGTGTACATTGTCTTGGGCTGCGGGGGAAGGGAGGCAGCAAATCAGAGTCACTGTTAACAGGTACACTGTTTCTTTTTGGTATAACAAAAATATTTTAAAATTGGTGTGGTGATGATTACACAACTCTCTGAAAATACCAAGAACTATTGATTTATATACTTTAAACAGGTAGATTGTATAGTATATAAATTATATCTGAAGCAAGTTGTTAAAAACTGATGGGAGACATCCCCAAATAAAACTGAATGAAAGTATCAGTTTAACATGAATATTGCTACCTTTGATCTACGAAAGTTTTCCTGGGTGACGTAAGTGACTATCATTTATGCATTTTAAAGTATTTGAGGATCCAAGATTTTTTTCTTGTGAGACTCTATCCAAATGGTTTGTAAATCCAAATAGTATCATGATTCCATGAATGTCCTATGAAGAATGTTAGTATATGAATAAGCAGTGACGTTCTATTTTAATTATGGAATACGGATTTCTCTTAATGACACAGAAGTAGATCAAATATTTTATATATTTTGTACTGAATTCTACAGTTAAAAATCGCTGTCATCAAATGATCCTAACACAGTGCAAAGGAGGCAGGACTAAATCATTCTCTGAAGATGCCTGGTACTGGTTACTTGTGGCCATTAATTAATTTTCTCTGTAACCTTTTAGCTCTCCTATCACCCTTTGGTATCTCAGACATATAGGCAGATCATCATGAGACTGAGCCCTTTTTAGAGGTTATCAGTGGCAATTTTGGAAATACATCCTGCCAGACACGAGGGTTGACAGTAAAAGAGTGCTCCACACCCAGCCTGCCACGTTTGGTCTGGCTGTTTGAAGCACACATCTTAAAAGACTCAACAGTCAAGAAGACATACACGGGAAGGCACTGTGTAGCTGGCAGGGGTGTCATTTGATACTGACAGGTGGCTACAGCACGAGAAGCAGACTCACTTGAGTTCTTACTTCAAAAGAGGGACCAAGGGAGTGAGAGGTTGTCTTAGGAAAGCTGAGCCAATAGCTCAACTCTGTCTCAGGGATGGTTGTCCAGAGGAACTTAGAGGCGGGCCTAGCCTTGGAGTAGTGCACAATTCCTGACCATTTCCCATTATTACACAAAGAAATAATTTACTCATTGGGTTTTTCTTTTTGTTTGTGCTTTTAGCCAAGGTAAAGGTCATATTTTTATTTAAATGTATAAAACACTTTAAAGAAAAAAAAAATTTTACCTGTTACATAGACAACAGAAAAATATGTAGAAAACAACACTTTGATCCTGAAGATAAATTATATCAAGCGTACCAACTATTGAAATAAGATCAAAAAAATTTATCTAGCTTGTTAAACATAGTTCCAAGATGAAGAATTCTTTTATTTCCTTCTCTAGATGTTAGTATTTTGATTACCGCAAAATCAGAACTTTGAAAAGCACAGGAAGCAGGCAGTCCTCAAAGTGGGCTTTACCCACAAGTGGAAGAATCTACATAGTTGATGGAGTGTGACTCCAGCACTGATGTGTCTTAATAGTGACATTATTAACTTTGGTTAAGATGGTGCCTTCCAGATCTCTCCACTGCAAAATCATTATTTTTCCCTATGCAGTTAATAAGTATCTTACGAAATTCTGTGAGACTATGCAAATATACCATTCCTCATCATAATTTCACCTGGTAATTTTAGCATCCATCAAGGATTCTTACCTATAACCATTATTGTGGTGTCTATCTAATGATGCTTCTCTCCTTTCATCATTTCTTCTACATTTATTAACTGAATTATACCTCAAGGAAGAGCTATCCCTACTTCCCTATATATTTATTTATTCAATTATATATTTATAACAGTATGAACTACTGTACATTTTAAATGGGATTTTGTTCTATGGGTGATAATCCCTTATCATTATTTATTTTGTTCTCAAATTACTCCAGCTTTGGCCATTGAGAGCTCCCTCAAGAGGGCTCCTGTGTTCCTGCCGTATGTGCCCATTACTTTTTTAAGCACTTGATTACTCTTTGGCATCGCAAGATATTCGAGGCTCAACTTGTTATTTTCTCTGTCCCAGCCCTACCTATTTCTCCAGGTATTGCTAGTTCCTTTTTATTAGAGAATGGATTTAGAAACCAAGATATGGGTACAAGGTTAACTCATTGGTACTGTCATTGTCTATAGGCCCTCAGCTATCAAAGATACAAACATGCAAACACACGCAAACACACACAGCTATACTTTATGTCTATCTGTACATATATTAAAAAATGAACTCATATTAATACAACCAATTCTAACCCAGCACCGCAGAGTTCAGTCTAGCTTTATTCCTCTCCTTATTTGTCACTCTTTTCTCTAACAGTAAAAAACTTGGCCCTCATAACTCAGAATATATTTATATATTTGCTCAATTTTAGTTACATATAAAGTAGTGTCAGAATAGCTAATCCATTCCCAAATAGAAAATAAATTTACTCACTAGAGTATGATGTTTGTGTACAACTCTATTTTTCCTTAACCTTTTGTACATATTAATATCATAATTAATGTTTTCCAAAGTTTCTTAGGGCAGTTCTTTTTTTCCTCCCTCCAACCCTTTCATGTGCTTCTTATCTGTAATACAGTTAGTTTCATTTGTTGCTATTTGTATTCTATTTTCATTCCCCCTACATTCTGGTTGATCTTAATTAGTATTCCTCTGTCTTTTGGGGTTTGTGAAATATGACAATGATTCTGAGAGTCAGAGTTATGCAAAAAGGTATGCTCAGAGGAACCTGGATTCAAGCAGGTCCCTACTCCCTGTTTCCATCCTGTTATTCTTTCTGCCTTATCGCCATCTACCCCAGGAGGTAACCAATGTCTTTAGTCTCTGGTTTATCTGTCTTGCATTTCTTTTGCAGGAGGAAGTTGTCCCATGTATATTTTCTTTCACAAAGGGTAGATACTATACACTTTACTTTTTTCACTTAACAACATATTTTGGGAATGTCTCCATATGAATCCATAGAGATCTTTCTCTCCCTTCTTATAGCTACACAGGACTTCATTGTGTGGATGTGCCACTGTTTATTTACTGTTGTATTTTGGAACATCTAAATTGTGTCCCATGTTTTGCAGTACAAAAAATGATGGAATGAATAACTTTGTGTGTATGTATTTTCATACTGGTGGAGGTGTATCTTCAGGGTAGAATCCTAGAAGTGAGATTTCTGGATCAAAATGTAAGTGTGTATTTATTGCCTCTTGATTATTTCTGCCTAAATAAGCAGTTCCTGGTCTAACAGATCATCTTAGCTTTCCTTTCTCAATTCACCAAGCCTCTTTAAATGGCCTGTAATTTTTCTGTGGCAATTTATAACCTGTGTTCCTTCATGTGTGACAAAGAATCTGGCCTTGGCCAAAGAAAAGTCTGGCCTTTGTTCTCGGTTCCTGGGAGGTAAACTCTAAACCCTCAGAATCTCCCAAGTGGTAGAAATGTCTTTGTTATTCATAATGGACTCCTCAGACCATACTGACAATTGAGGCTAAAGAGGTGACTTGTGGTTGGCATCTTGGGTAACTTATCAGCTAACCTCTGGGGAGGGAGCAGCTGGAGACCGAGTGTAACCACACGGGCAAGCAATCAGTCAGTCACATCTATGTAATGAAGCCCCAGTACGAGTCTGAACACCATAGGTCAGATAAGCTCCCCAGGTTGGTAATACTTCATGCATATTGTCACACATTGATGCTGGAACAGGAAACGCATTCTGAAGATACGGAAGCTTTGCATTTGCAGCCCTCCAAGACCGTGCCCTGTGCTCTTCCTTCCCATCTGCATGCCTTTCTGTGAGTATACAGCTTTCAGTGAGTTATGTAAGCCTTTCTAGAAAATTATCACACCTGAGGGTGATTTTAGAAAACCCTCAAACTTGTAGTAGCTGTCAGAAGTGAGGCATTCTTGGTGACTGGGCCGCTTACTTTGTAGTTACCTTAACTCCTTGATATTGGCGTCGTAAGTTTGGGCCCACCTGGCAGTCTGGAGGACCATGCCCTCAACCTCACAGTTTGGCTAACTCTGGGCGCTTCAGCACTTGTACAGGCTAAACTGTTGAAATCTCTGGGACAACAGAGAGAGAACTGGAAGGCAGTGTTAGTTTTAGTTCTAGTGGATGGTTGACGAATTAGATGTAAACTAGAATCCTCTACTGAAGGGTGAGGAGAAAGTTGCTCTGTTCTAGATGTCTCCAGGCATAGCAGGGAGGAGAAAATCTCCCTATGACCACATGAACAGGAGAAACTCAGACTCGCAGGCAGTGCTGCCCTAGGGAAGAGACATTGGAGGCATCAGACAGCCTCTTAAAGCACTTTATCCAAAAAGCAGGTGGGAATAGACACTTTCCACACTACAGGGATTCACCGATGTCTGCAGATTGTGCCACTCTCCTTTCTGACACCCCCCTCACCCAACATCCTTGCCACCAAGAAGCCATGGTATTCAAGTCTTTGTCTTAGGTTCACCTGGGGAGAGGAGAATTCTCCCTGCCACTCTGACGTCTTTCCTTTGCCACTCTCTCCTTCCTGTAGCCAACCCCTATAAAGCAGACCATAAAACCGTACACTTACTCTTTCCTATGGAAAACTCAAGTGTCTCTCATGCACCTAAAATTCCCTTCAAATCCTACTGTTAGGGACAGTAAAACAAGAGGTAATGGAATGAAAAACAAGATGGAGGAAACAGTTAAGGAAAAACAATAAGAAGGAAATAGTTACAGAAAAATAACCAGGGAAACAGTTATTTCAGTCTTAAAGAATGGGGTAATTAGACCATGGAAGAGTGACCACCAATGAGAAAATAGAAAAACACCATAAACGGTGACTTTCCCCATCACAAGTATAGGAGAAAGGAATGTCTGGAACATAACCTGTAAGTTATGCCCATACCTGGAAAAATCCAGACCCTAAAACCCATGACATATAGTCATAAGTCATTATAACTGACCTTTACATCAACATATACTACTAACATACAAAAAGAGAAATTTTAGAGTTAATTAGGGTCTTCTCCACTCACAGAGACAGATCAGTTTCCCCTTAGAAAACTTCTTTCACTTTGCACCCTTAAACTTTCTTTACAATAAATTATTCACGCGTACTTGCTGAGTGTCTGTCATCTCTCTCTGTCATGTGGGCCAAGGCTTGTGATTCTTCCAAGCCCAGAGCCCAGGAACTGGGGCAACACTTCAGAGTTCAGCCGTGAACAGGACTGTGATACTACCTGTCTTATTTTAGTTGAGTCACAGTTGAAAGATATATTCAGGCCATAAGCTACCTTTCATTCATTTCCATCTATGCACATTTATGTTTTAATATTTATTAGAATTGGGGAAATATTATATATGAGTAACCAAATACACATAAGAACTCAGCTATATAGCACTCTTATCAAGCAGCCCATCTTTCCATAACTTAGCCAAAGTCTAAGAACAAACCATAGCCCTTAGGAGACAACGTCAATGTCAAGAAGCCCACGTTGGTTATTCATAAGCAAGCCTTCAGACTTCCAGTAATCCTGACTAATTGCCTGATCCACTACACAACAAAACCTTAAAATAAGACTAAAAAGAAAGACTTACTGAGTCTGATAAGTTAAAAGTAGCAAGAAATGGAAAAGCGACAACTGACTGCTTGAGAGACTATCTAATGGTGAATTTATAAACAGACCTTAATGCACATTCAGACTCGCAATATTAGAACTCAAAAAAACTCAATCAGGGCAAGTGGTCCTTCATACTTAAATAAGCCCTATGCCATCCTTGAATTCAAGATGATATTAATGAATGTTTTGATGGTAATTCTTTTGATCAAGAAAACTTTAAACTATGTACATCATAGTCTATTCAATAAAACAAGGAGGCATATACTTGTAATACATTTTAAAAATAATTACCTTCAAAATTATTAAAACAAAAATTCTGGGGCCATAACCTTTATCTTAGAATGTTGATTTTCTAGGAACAGTTCTAGATTTCCAAGAATTTACTGCAGTTGATTTTGTTAAGGCTTTACTGTGGAGAAACTACTTTCAGGTCACAGATATTGGTGACCTGAAGTCAATGAAAACATCTTTCTGAGGGGATGTGTCCTCTATCTTCCACAAACAATCATCAGCCACCTCCACATCCACAGCACCAAGCTTGTATGAGATTAGATGATTTCTGTAATTCTTCACATTCTATCTGCATCAATCCACTGCTGCCTTGAAAATATAAGTTTTAAGGAAATATGTCGATTTAACATGTCTTCATGACTCTCTTCACAGCACCTTGCCTAAGGACGCATTTTAATGTGCCATTTGATTAAATGATTAAGAGAATTGGCAAAATACAATTCTAGAGATAGAATTTTTAAAAAATATTATGAAAACTTTATAGTGTTTGTTTTATGTCCTATTTTAACCAACAGTGGTTTTGTGTCATTATCAAGTAAAATTGAAAGGACTAAAAGTTCTCAAAACTTCATAATTTGGCCATAAAATCAAACCTAAGAATAGAAAAGTCTATAAACCTTCATCATTAGTATTTTATGGGTAAAATCTGCCTAGATATATTTTTATAGAAATGTATTTTTTTTATTTTCTATAATATTTAATTTTATAGTCATGAATATTTTCATTTCTAATTGCTCTGGCTTCAGAGATAATGGCACCATATCCCGAGTTTTTCAATTCTGGAATGAATGTCTTTCTGAATCACAGTAGACTTCAATATAAATTACAACAAAAGCCAATCAGGAGTCGGTGATGATCTGTCTGTGATATGCTAAGCAAGTTAGTTGTATAAGACCTGAAAACCACTAATTTCCCCCTTCTCCTAATTCGATTTACAATTCCATTTCCAGCACTCATCTCCATTTATCTTCATTTTATTTTTAACTCCTACAAACTTTCTATCCCATCCTTTTTATAGATACACCTTTACTTTCAGAACTGAACACTAGATCCACAACCATCTTCCTACATGAATTAAGCATCTAAATATTAATAACAATTTCCCTTCTTGACAGCACACTGAACAACTTTTACACTCATGTGGTTAGCGCTCCAAATGCTAGAGATTTACAGTTAATTCTCTTTGTTTATACTAACATATAACATACTTTTTTAATTGTAAAGATTTTTTCCACCTTTATTGAGGTGCTATTTGTAACAACCAGGATATAGAAAGGACCTAAGTGTCTGCCAGTGGATGAATGGATGAAGAAAATGTAATATATACATATAGACAATTAAATCTTAATCAGCCTTTAAAAAGAAAGAAATCCTGCCACTGTGACAACAAGGATGAACTTGGAGAACATTGTGCTAAGTGAAATAAGCCAGACACAGAAAAACAAACAATGCATGATCTTACTCATATGTGGAATCTAAAAAAGTCAAACGCCTAAAAACAGAGAGTAGAACGGTAGTTGCCAGGGTCTGGGGGGAGGGAAAAGTGGAGAGATGTTGGCGAAGGTTCAGTTATGCAGGATGAATAAATTCTTGAGATCTAATCTATAGCATGCTGACCATAGTTAATACTGTATCACATACTTGAAATTTGTTAAGAGAGTAGATCTTAAATGTTCTTATCTCACACACACACACACACACACAAATTGTAACTGTGTGAAGTGATGGGTATGTTAATTAGTTTGACTATGGTAACCATTTTACAATGTATACATATATCAAAACATCATATTGTACACCTTAAATATATGAACATATAATTTTATTGTTATAAATTTGTAGTGTGTTATGGGTATTGATAACTTTAATGAAAGACGGTTGCTTGAGAAAGCCAATTATAGCAAACGTGTGTGTGCATGTACATAATATAGAATTTATATATATATATATACACATACACTTTGTAACAGCAATCTTCAAATCACAGTCATTTGGCACATAATCAATTGGCTACAAATTATGAAAATATTTGTACAATACATTGTAGTTTTGTTGCCAAGTAGGAAATTGGGGCAAGTGAAACAGAACACAATTAAGTAATGACCGTCTGTTCAATTTTTTGTCAAGTGATCATTTGGATTTCTCTTTTCACAGGTAAAAAATACTAGGGTGTGGAATCAATAAAATCTTTTTGGGAAAATACATTGACTTCCACTTTATTTCATAATGCCATTTCCCGTTTTGTAAGAAAAAGCATTTGGACTTCAGAGACAGAAAGTCCTGAATTCAAATCCCAACTTGAGTCATATATCTCTAGGCAAGTTTTTCATTTTTTCCAAGCTGAGGTTCTTCTGCTGTATGTGGCAGGATAAGTGAGAAATTAACTGGTGTGTTGTGTTCCCTCTTCCCTTAACCCTTTCAAGAGGAAGCAAGGACTTTGTACCCCAAATGGAAGCTCTTTATCTAGTAGGGGGTGGCTAATAAACTGAGCTTTGCAGTTTGGTGGTCTAGGTAGAGGCTGAAAACTCAAGTACCTACAAGGGCGTGGCATGAAACAAATTAAAATCCTTTGGGTAAAAACAATGGAGACTGCTAGAGGTTGTGGGAACTTGGAAGTGCCCGCGGCACCTAAAGTAAACTGATTTAAATCAGCTCCTCCTGACTGTTGTCATGAAGGTCTATGGGCCCAGTATTGCCAGATTTCCTGCATTTTAAAGAAAAGCATAAAATCCAGTATTTTATGTTAACTCTCCCATTTAAAAAATATTTTTAGCTTTTTCTTTTTTTATATAAAACACAAGGAAGTGTAGGTAGGGCATGTCTACTGCTCAGAGCTCGCTCATCTAATACTACCAGTTTGCACATTCTGGCCAGGACTATGAGGAACAAAAACTGTATTATCCAGCAAGGGTGTAAAGGTTGACACTAACCAGAAATGAATCCTGGGAAGGGTGCTGGGTTTTATGAGTGGACAGGACCTCAGCCTTCACAAATATAATACTAGGGGGTGGCACTACCTCAGCAGAAGTTTGTGCCTAGGTGACCACAAGAAACCTCATCAAGAATTATCACTTAAGGGACCTTTGTGCTGATT
>CAUYSK010038230.1:0-60876 GCA_963575035.1 Avahi laniger | reverse complement strand
AAAACTCTACTTACGGTAATACATCTCAATCATAACAACTTGAATGTTTACTATACTGCACAAGTTTAGATTGATAAATATTTTTTAAAAATGGGTGGGGGGAAATACCAAAATGGCTATAAAGAGCTTTCCAAACATTGGAAATAATATACAAAAATTAATTAGTGGGGAGAAAACATATTCAATGGATCCACAGGGTAACTGGTATTACACGGGTATAACTTGAGGAAACATTTGGATTGGAAAGAAAATTTGGCCTTTTTATAAAAAGAAGCAACAATAACATCAACAATGACAAAACCCTGTCATGGAGCCTTAGAACAACTCTATAAGACAAAGTACACAAAGATTTAGGCTTGCATACCTGAAAACCACAGTTAGGAAGAAAAATCATTTCAGGAAACACATAACATCAGAACATGAACACACATAAATTAAAGGCATACTGTTTATCATTCTACATCATTGCACATATGATAAGAAAACAATACTGCAATCATTCTTAAGAAAGTTTTCAATGAAGTAGGAAGTTCCATGATGAATAGAGGTACAGACAGTTTTATTACCACAAATTTAGTAATATCAAAACACTCAGTGGTGTCACTAAGCTAATTAAATTATCTATACTTTTTGCTGGAAAGGTAATCATTTCCTTGCCTTCATATGTTAACTTAAAATCATTTATAAATGGAAATACAGATCCAGTAGAAAAGACTTTTCACATGCAATCCTATACAATGCATTCTAGTTCATCAATATTTTTTTTAGTATTTCACATTGGATATGTACATTTCCAATATATACAATCACGCATGTTCAACAGATGTCACAGAACTGTTCTCTTGCCATACATGTTTATATTTACAGATACATTTATATCTCCAGATAGACGCTTTTCTCCTCCAGGCAGATACAGAGAAAGCCTGAAGAGTTTAAGTTTTTTAGGATTTTAGGAACCTAATCTCTTGATTTATCTTGAATGGATGATAAGATGAGGAGTCCACAAAAAAATGCAACTATACATGCCAACCTTTTCAAGAGAGATGAGTTATCTTTAGGAATAATAATCTGTGCAAGATCATTAGTGATCTGAGAGATTTCATGTGCCACACAAACAAATATGAAAGTGCTGACGATGATGTTGAGCATAGGGTTTCCAGGAATGAGTACCAAGATACCCCTTGTGTCTGCAGCCAGCCATATGTGATACTGGCAAATAAATAGCTAGGAGAAAAAATATTTAAAGTTAGATGTATACAGAGGGTGCATAAATAAATTTCAGTTTTTCCTAATTTAAACATTTGATAGCATAACATTAAAAGGCTTTTCTAAAACCATTGGATTCTTTCTCACTATTGGCCCTGAAAAGTCCACCGCAGAGTCTACTTTCCAGAACTCCTACTTCTACGCAATCTTACTTACAAATGAGACTTAAAAACAAAACAAAGAACATTTATTCAAGAATTCAAAAAGAAACTTATTTTCCCTATTTTAAAAAAAATTTAATAAACTTTATACTCTAAAATATATCTGTTATGATTACGATATGAATTCTAGAATTTTAAAACATTCTATTTCAAATAATAAAGCTCAAACTACTCATAATGTATTTCAAAATCTACTGTTTAAACTGATTTCGTAGATTATTTCACATTATGCCCCTCACACAAAATGTAATGAGTTTAAATTTTTTCCCACAATTTCTAATCATAATGAGTAAATTTTATTATGGTAAGTACAAATAAACTGAATTCCAGTAATATAATATTTAATTATGGAGATGAACCACAAATCAAAATCCCCTCAGCTTGATTTCTTTTTTTTCTGGTCTAATATTTTTTCTATCCTGATCTCAGCATCTTGGTTGTTCTCAAAAGCTTAAGACAACATAAAGAATATTTTAAAAGTCATCTATGCCCGGTCATTTTTAAATATGGCTTTTAAAACATTCTAAAATACTTTACTGTTGTTGAACATCCTGAGCCTTTCCCCCATAATTCCATAAGTAACATAGTTTTAGTTTAAAAAAAAGTTCCATGTCGGATTTACACACCCACACATACATATACATACACACATACATGCACACACACACACACACACAACACCAGGCTGTGTAACAGAAAGAAAAACATTAAAGTACCAACCTCTAATGAAATTTTTCCAAACCAAGCAAAAAATGAACTGTAAACTGAACGTGCATATCCAGGGATGTTCCTTATTAGGATGAAGGCTAAAATCTAAAGAAAATCCACAAAGGCAAATATTAATAATGTCTTTATTGAGAAGTATTTTACATGAAGCTTTCCTTTAAGTGGTAACCTTATTCTTTATGTTCTGGAACTTGACACATATAGAATTTTTTTAAATAGGTAAAGTATTAGAAAGTTATTTTTGTTCTAGAATCTACGCAAACTGGATTTCTCAACATATGGTCTGTAGACTGCATACCAAAGCAGATTTTAGATAGTATATGGCTGAACAGTTTTCTTTTATGTACACTGGCAAAAATACAAACTTGCCTGAGGCCTTTCGTGTGGAAAAAGTTGGTATCACATTTCTGTAGCAAAACTTCATAAAATCCCATGATATAATCTTGCTGCTTTTATATAGTATCTGCCTGGTTTGGAGCCACCGCTCTCTTTACTCTTGTCAAAATCTTCCTTCTGCTGACCGCCATGTTAGTATGGGAAACTCCATGGCTTTCAAGGTGTTTTCATGTTTTCTCTGCATGGCCTGGCATGATGTCTTGAACTGTATTCGCATGTAATATATTTTCTTCTCTGGATCTTTTCTCCCCTAAAAGAATTTCCAGCTTTTGGGCTCCCTACCTTCACCCCTCTGCCCTGTCCTTTTGTACCAGGTGGAACAATCTCGTATTTTCTAAACCTTCAATTCATAGTCTCATATCCAGTAACCAGTTTTTCAAGCAAAGAACTCTCCTTAAAATCCCCCTTCTTATAAAAAAAGCAAAAATTTGTAAAGAAAAAAAAGGGTTTCCACTTTCACAGCTACCTTTCAAAAACTTTCTCTTATAAAAGGATTGAAAAATCTATTTATATTCAGAAGAACATGGGCTTCATGAGAGTAGGAACTATGTCTGATTTGGTTATCATTGCAACCCCCAGTGTAATGTCTAGCATACAGTAATTATCAAATATTGTTAAATGAATAAAAAAATTGTTAAATAAATGAATGAATGTTTATTGATCTGTATCTCTTTTAGACAAGGTTTCCTGAGGGCAGGAGCCTTATCTTATTTAACATTGAACCCCTTACATCTAGTGTGATATTTAACACATAGTAGATAATAACTATGATTAAAGAAACAAAGAAATTTGAATAAATGATGAAAAAGCAAATATAAGAAGAGGAATTAACATTTTCTAAGTGCCAATCAAGTGACAAATACTAGCTAGATCATTTCCATACATTTAATGTAACAACCCTTTGAAAGAGAGTTTAATATTCCTATTACTACAGAGGAAGGAAGGGCTTAGAAAGATTAAGTAAATTCTCTCCATTTTCTAGAGTTTGCTCTTAAATTTCTCTATCTTTAAAAATGATGTTCTTATCAAAAATTAAAAGTAAACATTTCTCTAAATCAAGATAATTACCTGTACCACAGAAACAGATGGGTGGAGTTCATTGCACTCTGCTTTGTTTTTACAACTGCTAGCCCAGATGGAATAGGTCTAAAACAAAAACGTATGGAACAGTTCACAAAAACAGTTAAGTCTGAAAGAGGCATAATTCTCACAATTTCTTTTTACGGTTTTCTTTACTTATAACATTGTACTTCATTATGGTATATAAAAAGTATCAGTAAAAAGTGCCCACAGGTTTCCTCAAGTGTCCAAACACAGGAAAACAGAGAGAGAGGTGCGTAGGTCTGTATTTTTCCAGAAAGAGTGATCATGAGGCTGTGATGGCTCTTCACATCAAATACCTTACATTATATTTTTTCCCAAATACATTACAACTTTTAAAATTCCTATTACATTGAGTTCTCAGTTATCCTTCATATTTAGCTTATATATGTATTCTCTTTACTATTTACATCCAATTAGAAAAATAGAGAAAAAGAATTTAAAAAGTAAAAATTTATTTATTAAAAATAATTGATTACATCCTATATCTTAAAGTTAATTTTATGTCATTTAGAATTTTGGAAGATTGGAAGATTACATTTCAAAACTTACCAAGAAAGAAACTACTGAAATAAACAATAGAAAATTTGAAATTTTGTTTGAAAAAAGAGGTTCACCCTTTCCTTCAGAAAGTACTTGACGCTTCTGTAAAGCCAGATAAATGAAAGCAAACAGCATTCCATGGAAGACTACCTAAAAAATAAAAAAATTTAAAGTTACTTATCAAAAGATAGCAAAAATATTTAGTTAATTAGGACTATATGCATAAAAGACAGTAGATTAAAAGCTTAAAGGTTTTTCTACAAAGGACTTAAACTTCAAGAGTAAAACTTCAAGTAATGAAATAAAGCCAATGATTATTAGAAACCATCCACCATAAAGAAGCAAACACTTCTTGAAACAATATCAGATAAAGCTTGTTCATTTTGTGCAGTCTCAATAGCAAGTAATAAAGACAATTTAAAAATAATGGTAAGAAATTCTCCTACAGACATGATAAAATGTAAATGTACCCAACAAAGATAAAACACATTTTATATTGGTCTTTTCAGTCAAATACAACAAACGACAATAACACCCCTGAGTCACACTTTTAAAAAGAAGCATATATACATAAGAGTGAAAAAATATGGCAGACCAGAAAGCACATGAGCTTTCTTTTTTTAAACAAAAACTTAATGTTAACCATCACTTCAACAGACTGAATGTTTGTGTCCACCCAAAATTCGTATGTTGAAATCTAATTCCTCAATGTGATAATTTTGGAGGTGAGGCTTCTGATAGGTGATTAGGTCCAGAGGGTGAAGCCTTCATGAATGGGATTAATGCCCTTACAAAAGAGACCCCAGAGAGCTCCCTTGCCCCTTCTACCATGGGAGGACAAAGCTGTCCATGAGCTTGTCCTCAAGAGATATCAAATCTGCTGGTTCCGTGATCTTAGACTTGCCAGCTTTCAGAAGTGTGAGAAATAAATTTCAATTGTTTATAAGCCACCCAGTCAATGGTATTCTATTACAGCAGTCCAAGCAGACTAAGAAATCATGCCATAGTAGACCGCATTACTGACAAAGTAGAGAATTTAAAATTATTTGATGTGGAGACTTTAGCAAAGATTTTCATTCATATACAGTTTTGAAATGCAATGCAGTATAATAGAAAGTATATAGTACTGGAAACCAAGAATGGCACAGAATAGGCACTAAAAACATTTGCTGAGAGAAAAAAAGAGTCAAAGGTGAAAGGAAAAGAGGAAAAAGTGAAATAATTAATATCTGTTTAGTGTCTATTATTTTCCAAATGCTGTGCTAGATGTTCTACATTTTCTTGGCCAGTTGAATCATAACCATCCTTTCGAGATCAAGTTCATAAAATAATCCAAGACACTGCTGTTTCTTCTTTGCATACTTCTACCACAAAATCCATATTGCATAGTTTAGTGCCCCACTATAAATAGTAATCTTGAGTTTTAAACTAGATTCTTAAGGCTGGTGGCATCTCTTCTTTCTTTCTCTAATATATACCTCATGATAATAAGCCAGCATGTAAGGCACATATTAGGGCTCAACAAATATTATTTTGAACGGCTGAAGCATACATATGACAGATCACTCACAAGTTAAAATTACATTAAGTCAGGCAAAGGCCACTTTATAGACATTTTTATAATATTTTCCCAGCTGATCTACACACATATGCATACCCTTTCACTGCTCAAAAGAAAAAGGGGAGGTGGTGGTGGTAGACTGCTTTGACTTACTAAATCAACAGGTTTCCTTATTCTAAAACTAAATAAAAATAGATGAAAAAATTTCCAAATCATTTTCTAACAATATAATTTGAAATGGCAAGATATCACAAAGTAAATACATACATAACGATCTAACCTCCATCTGAACCACCATTCATATACATTCCCTTTCAGTTCAAAACACTTGGACAATGGCCAAAGAGAAAAGATCTTCTCAAATGCACCCTGAGAAAAGGAATCCAGAAAATAAATTAAGATGATACAAGTCAATACTTGCTTTGCAATTCTATCATAAATTCTAGTTTTTTAAAAGTTAGGACTATGTAAGGGTCATTTACAATTTTTAAATTCTATTTCATTTGAAATACATTTGAAAATACATTTATTTTACCAATGGCTAATAAAGATGACTTAAAACTCTGTAACTTATTTTCACTTCACATGAAAGGCTATTGAGAGTGAAAAATTAAAAACAAAAAAATCAAAAACCCAGTACTTAGAAAATTATTCTATTTAAGGTTTTTAATCTAGTACACAAAATAGCTAATATTTACTAATTAAACAGAACACACAAAATACTTCAGGCAATATGATATCAATATCCTAAAGAATGATTGTTAAGGTTAAAATATAGTTATCTTTTTCCAAATGATCTTAATAATCTATAATTAACCATTTGAGTTAGAAGAGTCTTCTAAATTAGTCACCTTATTCAATCAACCATACTCAAATGCCATTGTAGCCTTTGAAACAAAGTTTACAATTTTACTCTGGTCAAGTTATTGAATGGTACCCTCTTATTAATCTGACAGCCTGGAAAATCTGGCAATGAAGGGGCAGAAGTCTTGGGTACATTCCTGCACATTAATGAAGTCTTTCAAAGAAGAGAACAAAAACCTCAATTTTCAGACTAAAGAATGACGACAAACTCTATTAAGGAAAGTTCCATCATTAGACCTACGGCCACAGCATAAAAACGTAACATTACAATTTTCTAAAAGGCTATTAAAAACCAAAGACAGAATAGGAAAATATTATATTTTAGGTAATGCTGAATTCTTAGGTCAGAAAAACTTTATTATTATAATAAAATGCAATAGTCTCCATTCAACCACAGAATTATAAATGTACATATATTAAAAATAGGTTCTATCAACATCTATCTCTCAGATTAAGGATGACCCTTAAGAGTTGTAATCTAATGTACTTATAGATCATATATACTGATATGAATATAGATTATATAATAGGTATATATTAGAGATAAATATATGACATATATAAGATGTATTTACCATTTAAAATTTTATTTCTAATTAAAAATTTATTTCTTAAAATGACAAATAAATAAATATTTATCAAGCATCCTATTTTGTGAAAGATGGTGCGCTGCACTGGAGTGTGAACTTTCTTTTTCTTGTCCAGTGGTCAACACTGACCCAAAGCTAGGGAAATGTTTCTAATCCCCATATTGAACCTCTGGTCAGCTTTCTTTTCTTTCCCTCAGAAGTACTCACAGAGTCTTGGGAATTTTAATGAATAATTGTCCAGTAGTTGTTGCTGTTACCTGGCTATTTCTTTGTACATTTGCCTGTTGTTTCTTATTATTTTATCGATCTATAAAAAACCTTGAATGTCAGGCAGCAATAGAAATGCTTTAAATGCTCCTAAGTATGAAAATAAGTATAAATACCTACAAAAATGCCCAAAAAACAGCTTTACAGGATTACATATACACATAAATGCCTATAGGGCATGTACACTTAACACAGGGACAGAGTGTTGGAGACACAGTAAACTGCAGAATATGTCACAACTATAGGCATTCAAATTAAAAGTTGTTATAAACTTCATGCTGCCCAAATGACACATCCGCCTGAAGGATTTAATCAGCAGGTAGCAGACTACCACTCTGCTAAAGTGGGTGAGAAAATCTCAACCATCAGAATAGAGGGATCAAAGGTTAGAGCTAGGGAAATGACCAAAATTTTATAAAATTAAACATGCTACCTATATACAAACCCCTTTGCTCTTAAGTTGGTTTTACTAACTGCCAAAATTTAACTCTATGTAGTTATAGAGAAACCAAGTAATACTTTGATGCAATGAATAATGCACAAACTAAGTTGCATATTCTATCAAGAGAATTTTGATCTCCACTTAGAGTAGTGTCTTGTAAGAAGCATTCAATAAACGTTTGATTGATCAAAGTCAAGTAAAATGGATCTTGAACAATTGCCAGAGGAAGAGCTTTAAATTGCTCTTACAACAAAAACAGTGGTAACAAAAGTATATATATCTCAAAAGAACTACACTGAGTAGTCAACTACAGAGTGACACTTTTATTACAGTCATTAAAAAATGAAGCTTAAAAAAAACCCTGAGTCTTCTCACACACTTTAATAGACTTGAACTTTAAAATATTACAAAATATAAACTGAAAAGACTGTACAAACCTGAGAGTACGCCAAAAAACATATGAATAACAGCAAAAAGGCTAGTTTCAACAGTAAGCCAAAATGCCAGAAACAATTTCCTAAGAGAGAAAATATTTAATTTACTAAGAAATATAAATTTATATGAGAAAACATTTTAAATACTCTGTACTTAACATATTTATACCCTGAATAGTTCTTAAAATAATTTAAGACTGCTTACAAGGATACACAACACATATCTAGGTAGTATAAATTACAAGTAGGGCAAAAAGAAAAACAGGTGGAGGATTCTTGTTAGGAATGAGGCTACAAAGTATAATTGATACCTTATACACTTGCTGTTCATCTACTATAAATATTTTTTAAAATGCCTCCTGGATTCAATTCTATCTAGTCATTATTGAAAGTTACAACAAAATTTGGAACAACATGTTCAATGTAATTCTAACAAACACTCATGTTGAATATAACTCAGGTAATATTGCTTAAACATTAAAGTTCCAAGGAGAGATCTTAAACTCCCCAATGGACTAGGATTTAATTATAAGATATATTTTAACATTTTCCTATTTTAAATTATGTTCAAAGTTTATACATATTGATTATTTGATAATATGCTGGGTTTGCATAGAGGGATTAAACTACAGAGGCTATCCAAAGAAACTAATGGACTTTAATAGTGGCTGGAAGTCAAGTCTTTCCTGGAAAAGTATTTGATGTTATAACAGAAGCCAATGGAAAAATAATTTTGATATACAGTATTTGGTTGAAAGAGTCAAGTTAAACACATTTTTAAAAATAAAAGTCTTTATTTTTCCAAAAGAAGGGTGATTTTAATGGTATGATCTTGATGAAAAAAATTAAAATAAATGACTGTGGCCTTACTTGGAATATTATCAGTAACCGGCTATGTGAAATTTGAAAATGACAACCCTTGGGTACTTAGGTTCCTTATATGTAAACAGGTTGATAATAACTGCTTAAATGGTTGTCTAGAAGATAAATTATATTAGTGCCTTTAAACTTTGTTTGACATAAGAAGACTTTCTGCAAATGAATGTTTACTCAAAATCTCAATATATGTAAGAAATCAAATAAAAGCAGAGCTGCCAAGATTGAAGAAGGATGTCGGGGCCTGGAGCCTTATTTGGCTTTTCTGTCTCTTTTCTAGCTACCTCCACTCTGGCTTTGTACAAAACAGTTTGAAAACTGTAGCATTAGTTAATATGTAAAATGGTTTCAAAAAATTTAAATTTAGAAAAAGGATAGCACATATAATTTAAATGTAAACTATTATTCTTCACTGTTACATTACTTAACTATTTAGCTGTAATGTTTTAGAAACAGTTTAAGAACAAAATTTCAAAATGTCAAAACTGTACATAAATTTAAACTGTCTACATCTCTTAATAATAGCCTTTAGCAACTATAAAGAAATTTAGTACATTGAAAGAATATATTTATTAACATTAGTAAGAGTATATTTACCATTTGCTTTTTTTTGGATTATTTGTGGCCATAGTGCTAATGTAACATATATGATCATGAACCATACTGTGACCAAGGGGACAAAGTAATAGAATTGATAAGGCCGATCCATTACTATACATAACACCACTACCAGGAAATTGAGACGAAATAAGACCTATTAAAAAGGAGAAGAAAATGGTTTTCATTACAATTCCAGGTATACATGAAAAGCAAAGACAGATTTTCTCTGGCAGAGTATGTTTAAGACTCAAAAATGGCTATGAAAGTATATTTTTACTAATACCTAAAATTAATTTGTTCTACAATCACTGAAAAGAGTAGAATATAAAATATTTATGCATCATGATATTAACTAATTCCTAACAAAGCACCAGCCCAAGCTGTCCTCTTGCTACAATTGCCATCTTGTTAAATGTAGGGGAAAAAATTATAAACCTCCTTCCATGGGTTTATAAGCAGAGATAGTTTATAAGCAGAGGTTAGATTATCTCAAGAAAAGGGTGTCCGTTTTATCTCTTGTTTGATGTTGATTTGCCCCATTTGGGATTAAATTGAGAGTTGTCATAGATACAAAATAATATTACTCAAATTTAAGTGTCTTTGGGATGTCTGTAACAGTCATTTCTGGTATCAGTTTTGATGTCATTCAAAGAACACAGAATTTGGGCAGATTTATATTAGTGCTATACCATTTACTATGTGACCTTGCATAAATTATTTAACCTCTCTGAGCCTCAGTTTCCTCATCTGTAAACATAAAGATAACAATTCAGGCATGTAATGTTGGGTGGTAAATAAAATAATGTTTAGAAACTAGTTAGCACAAGGTAGAAATTGAATAAATGCTAATCCTCTTCTCTGAGAGAGAAAACATACCATATTACAATAATTCCAGGGTACTATGTATACTTTCACAAAACTAAAATGAATCAGAAAGTTGTCCCTTGTATACCAGCACTTTTATTACATATTCATTTAAATTATATTTTCCTTTCATCCCTAATAATTTATCTCAAATTACTAAATACAGAACGTAGAAATAATACAATTTTTTTTTTTTTTTTTGAGACAGAGTCTCACTCTTTTGCCCAGGCTAGAGTGAGTGCCATGGCGTCAGCCTAGCTCACAGCAACCTCACACTCCAGGGCTCAAGCAATCCTACTGCGTCAGCCTCCCGTGTAGCTGGGACTACAGGCATGTGCCACCATGCCCGGCTAATTTTTTTTTATATATTTTTAGTTGTCCCATTAATTTCTTTCTAATTTTAATAGAGACGGTGTCTCGCTCTTGCTCAGGCTGGTCTCGAACTCCTGAGCTCAAACAATCCGCCCGCCTCGGCCTCCCAGAGAGCTAGGATGACAGGCGTGAGCCACCGTGCCCGGCCATAGAAATAATACAATTTTAAAGCACATTTTCAAATTATTCGTGGTCCTATAATGGTCATATTTATATTTTCTCAATAGTTAGGTGCAAAATCATGTTAAATTGAAAGAAAATGAAAATAACTGAATACATTCCTACCTGACATACTCTATGGATTCCAAAGTCTCCTTTGATCCAAAAGTATGAGAAATGCCCATACCCTGTCTGAAATAGATATGCAGCAACCAGAACTCGAATGTGCATGTACACAGGCAAAAACTGTTGACAAAAATAAATAGGTAAAATATATGTTGGCATCAACTACATTTTGAATTATCATAACAAGTACATTTAACAAAGATGATAAATCATTGTCATCATTTGGCATTAGCTCAATGAAAAGATTTATTCTCAAAAGTTAGGCATTATAGCAGGGATTCCAAAAATGTAGACTTTGGAATTAGACAGACTTAAGTTTAAATTCTGGTTCTGCCATTTCCTAGCTACGTGACTTTAAGTTTTCCAATCTGCAAAATGAGACTGTCGCCTCCTTCTTTAAAGGATTCTTGTGTGGAATGAATGAGGTGAATGTGAAGCACTTTGCACCTTAACTTGTACCCAGTTAGAATTCAATGTATGATAGCTACAATTATTAATCACTATATATCCTAAATATAAGATTACTCTGGATTTTGTATTTTCCCAATGAAAAGATAAAAACCAAAATGAACAAAACTCCCACATTTTGGGCCCCCTTAAATATATAGACTTTAGAATCATAAATAAAAGAGTCAAATGACTACTAATATTTATTTATTTAGTAAAAATACATATTTTCAAAAACATGCAAACATAATTTAGGAATATTATTTCCCTCCCATTCTTATTTTATGAATTAATTTTGTTTTACACTCCTATATCACTGTCTTCATCATGACTAATCTCTGTAATCATTTGTCATGGTTTTTCAGAGCATTACATTTTCACTTTTGTCTAAGCCGAATGAAATACAACACAGTTTGAATCTACATAGGAATCACTGGAAATGTTATCTCATTTATAACTACTAAATCTCATAACGTTAGAACACTGTCATTCTGCCTGTTCACCACCCACTGGTCTGTTTGGTATGCATTCTCGATCTCCACAATATAACCAGTGCACTGTTTTTTAAAATAATCTTTAAAAGGCTTGTTCAGTGACATCCAATCCTTGCTTTTATAAGGCCATTTTTTCTAGAATAACTGTTAGATCTATGTAAAATTTCTTTGGTTTCTATTTTACAGACCCATCTGATCACTTCTGCAATTATCCAGCATTAATACTGCTTATGACCAATTTAAGTTACTGTGTCTTCCTCAAGTGATACTTCATAGGACAAAATAAATTAAGTGGACACATTACATAGATTTCACAAGGCCTTGAATATATACATATTTTGTATACATCCTTGAATGCATCTGTTTCTTTTTGGGGGGGATAATATTTTTTTCTGGGGGGAAAAAAAAAGCCCTGAACTTACAATAGATTATAAATTCTTTTATGTAACCTCCACTCTAAGCAAAATGATAGATTCTCTGTCCCCTAAAATGGTCCTTCTTGTGCTTCCTTGTCAACTCACTTTTGTTTACCTGTTTATTCTGCCCTGGAATGTTTCCCCCAACCACATTTTGCTTATTCAAATCCTATTCCTCTTTAGAACCTGATTCAAAATTCTAATCTCATTTGATTATCAGATGAATGTTATTTCTCCTTCCAGAGTTCTTATAGCACCAATAATCCTTACATCAAACACAGAATTTTATTTATTGTCCTTCATTATTAGTTACTTTTAAATGCCTTCTCTCATTTTTAGATCAGAAATTTTCAATGAAGGTATAACACATTAGAATCACAAGGATGAAGGTAGGACATGTTGTACTGAAGTAACTTCAGAATTTATCTAATCCAAATCTATGCTCTTATCTCATTCTTGAATATACTTTAAAATATCCCCTTCACAGATTTGTCTAAGTATCTTTTAATAGTAGAAAACATACAAACTCCCAAGGCAATCCATTCCATTTTTAGGTGGTCATTAGCTGCTACAAAGTTCCTTTTCATGAAAAGTTGAAATCTATATGTAAAAGCCACCAGCTTTAGCCCTCTGGAGTAAAGCTATCCAATGGAAATAAAAATTGAGCCATAAGTAATTTTTTAATGCGGCTACCAGAACATTTAAAAAGTTAAAAGAAACAGGAGAAGCTAATATTAATAAATATATTTTATTTAACTCAACGTATCCAAATTATTTCAACACATAATGAGATATTTTCTTTCTACAAAATTTTTGAACTTAGTATGAATTTATCATAATCATAGTTAATCTGGTATATATTTCACAATTACAGCACCTCTCAATCCTGACTAGCTACAAAGTTCTCAATAGCCACATGTAGCTAGTAGCTACTACAGGGGAGAGTCTGTCCATGCTAAATCACTCTTACATCTGATAGCTCTACAAGTATTTAAAAACAGATGTCATACTTAGATTAACCATTCCCAATTACTTTAATCACTCTCCATAAAACATGTTTTCAAATTCCTTCAAGACGGCTGGGACTGCAAAGTTGGCCTTGGTTATTATATTTAAACAGTAAATACAATTCATTTAAAGAAAATTAAACACCATCACAACAATTTTCCAAGTTACTGACAATATTGGCCTATTATAAATTTCATGTAATATATCTCCCAACCTTTTATGGTATTTTAAACCAAGAGAAAGTTGTAAGATGACAATTGCAATTGCCATCTATAAAGTTTCTTGATAACTTTAAATTAGTTGTTCAACAAGATGACATGAAATAATACAATGGACACCTATGTGCCATGCTGAACCGTGTAAAAGTATGTTGCAGACCATGTGCAGTACTCCTAATCATTTCTCCATGTACCTCTTAAGAAGAAAGGATAGTTTCTTGTATGACCACATTATCATTATCATATGTAAGAAACTGAATATGAATGTAATAGTACTTAATATATAATCCATATTCCAATTTCTTCAATTATCCTAGTAATATCCTTTATGGTTTTAAAAGAAATTTTTTCATCTGGAAGCTTTGAATCAAAGATCACACGTTGCATGTAGCTGTCATCACTCTTTCATCTCCTTTAACCCAAACTGTTTTTCTTTTTGTTTTGTACGAGTCAAGTTTTGCTTTTAGTATTTTAGTACTAAAAATATATTTGGAATTCCAACTTCTGACTTGTGGTTCTATTCTTTTTCTCATCCCCCAAATTTTCTCTCATGATCTTTTACTCAGGTCTCTTCATGGAAGTTACTTACAAACTCTCAAAGGAAAAAAAGAAAAAAATTCACAATGGAACACAAAATCATCAACTGTGTATACCAAACTTGCTGCTCTCTTCATATTAAATTCACAGCATTTTATCCATATTTGATATAAATTATGTTGCAAAAGAATGTTTATACTAACAATGACAATCTGCCAGACCATCTGGATTATTTTAATAATTCTCTAGAATTTTTTACAGGGTTTTTTCTTTTAGCGTAAAAACATGGCACAACTGAAGCTTGGCATATCTTACTCAAAATAAAAAACATTAAGTTTAGGTAATTAAAATAATTGTGGCAGTTAAAGTTTTTAATGAGGGTAATCTCTCAAATATACAAGAATCAAGTCCCAAAATATGTTATTGCCTATGCTAATAATGCTTTGCCAATGTAGATATAGGTAATTTTTAACCACAAAATCCTGTATAAAAAAATAGGGATATGTTAATTAATCATTACATTCATCTGTTAATGAAAAGTATGTCCTTCCAGAACAGAGGCTTTTTTAAAAAAACTGTAATTTAGAATGTATTGGGATGTAGTATAAGAAGATATATTAAAATGTTAGGTTGGTAAATGATTATAGTAGAATGCCAAATTGCTTTCATCTTTTTATGATCTAAATACTTTCTGGAATCACTGAATTGAGGAACTTAATCTGCCATTAATTCTTTCTGTGTAATTATTTCATAGTAGCATCACCCTTTAATATGTCACCAATTAATTATGTCTCTAAGTGGCATTTTCTTAAAACAAACCCCTCCTTTCCCCAAAATTAACCCAGTCTTTTTCATATGGCAGAGATATTTCAAGGATTTAATATTCAACTCTATTTACTTCTTAGATAACCACTGGATTTATCCTACAAATTCTGAGCTGGGTTTCTAAACTATGTCTTACTGTCTCCATCCCTCCTTGCCTCAGGTGTCTTTTACTGTGTTGCTTCTTTCGTAACTACTCAAATGCATCCGCTCCCCTTCAGCTGCAGTGTCACGGGAATTTCACTGTTGCCACAAATGTACATATCACAGCCATATAATCGCAGTACAAAATTACACTTCATTCTTCTGCCTTCTGCCCTCCAAGCAATCCACAAAATCACCAACAATTTAGAAAATAATAAAGATACAATGAAGAATAACATTGTTTTCAAATTTTTAGAGATACCTGAAAACCCCAGTAATAATATTATTTACCTCCTTAATTGCTGCTATGGAATTTTCAAAATACTCCTTTCTGGGCAACACTCCCCTCTTAGCTCAAATTATCATTGATTCAAATACTGTTTACAGATGTGTGCTTTATATAAGCAAATAAAGCGATAAAAACCAGTTCAGTAGTTCCCAAATTATGAATGAATTTCTTAAATTTTTAACTTATTGTATAGAAGTCAGTTTGCATCTTCACCATAAAAACATGTGGGAAAAGTAGTTGTCAGGCTCACCCGCAAAAGCTTGTTTTAACTGTAATGTAGCTGGAATGCCAAAACTCAAAATGAATACATTTTTTCTAACCCTGTCATATCCAAGGTAGTCACAGATCACGAAAATCCTGTCTCTTAAGACACCTAGGGAGAAGGAAAAAACTATTTTGTCCAGGTACAGAAGACACTGGGTAACCAAAGGAAGAGTCCTTCACAGCATGGAGGATACAATAGTACTTAGGAAGTATGGTATACCCTACGTGGTCTACGATGGCAGTCTGTATCTGGATTCTCTGAACACTGAAGAAAGAGAGTTCTAAGTTTTTAACTTTAAAAATGTAAAAATAGTTGACCAAACTTCTTAAAATGCAGTGAAGGATAGAATATAAAATATAATGATCTAATTTGATTTCTTTTGATAGTAACTTACCTATTCTAAATCCTTTGCAATTGTCATCTATAAAGTTTCTTGATAACTTTAAATTAGTTGTTCAATAAGATGACATGAAATAATACCCTTAGATATAAGATATTTCTGTTATATTAAAATTCAGGCCAAGTAAATACAAATCAACTATTGCCTTATCTTTTAAAAATTATTTTTGCTTTTAAAATTATACTTCTCAAAGAGTTAGGAGAAGAATGGGAAGGCAGGATATAAAATGGAAAATAAGTAGGGTCTCTAACTGGTAGAGAATATAAAACACAAAAAAGCCAGTGCCCTTAAAGAAACATTAAAATGATTATGTCATATACTTTCTGAACTTAAAATACTTACTGTACTTGCTCCAGAGATGTGATAAATCAAAATCACAAGTTGCATCCAACCTTTCCATTCATCTGTTTGTTCTCTATTTAATACTTTAGTCTGTGTAAAGGAACCAAAATTTGTTTTAAAATTCATCATAAATTATTTAGACAGTATATATCAAGTATGTTAAAATTTTTCTTACAAGATATAAAGCTAATGCTTTCTGTCAGAAGAATTTTGATGGTGGTGGGTGGTGAGACTTAAAAGTTATCATTTTATTTCTTGCTAAAAGACATCATGAAACTATTTTAATTATAACATGAATTTGAAAAACAAATATCAACTAAAGGAGATTTTGAATATTTAAGTTGATCTTTTGGTTTTATATTAAAATGACATTTAAACTATAAAAGATGTGAATATTTATAAATCTAAAAATGGTATTCTACAATTTTCTTTAGAATTTCAGAGTTAAAAAAAGACCTTACAGTTCTCTCAGACTTTGTCAGAAAAAGTCCTGTTATTATAGTTTATTTTCCCTAGTAATTCTTACCAGAGATGAAGAACTAATTAATAATCCTCATAGGAGAGGTATTTTAAAAAACAGAACTTATTAATTCAAATAAATCATGCCTTATAAAGACGTTACACAAATATTCTGAGCAATGACAGCAATTCTAAAATAGGAAATTCAGAATGCTGTGAGTAGTGGTCACATCATTGTGTAAGTTCTAATTTGTGTGTATACATGTCTGACTGATAAATATATATTTATGTACATACATACAGGCATTTTTTAATATAATGTTTTTACTTTATAAAAAATGATAGCATCATGTGACCAAAGACCACTGTAAAATCAGGAGCTTCCACTTTCTCCGTCCCTAAGCAGGCAAAATAACACTTAAGTCATGGTATCTTTTTCACAATCATATTTTTCAACTTTTCAACAATCTTCATGTGACTCTGAATCTCTTCCAAACTGTTCTGAAAAAACTACTGTTAAGAGTTCACTCAGTGAAGTATAACTACAATATTCCTTCATTTTCATCTATATGCATATTTGTATATTACGGCAGGATAAATGATTTTTTTAATCTACAGTTTATAATGAGATAAGAAGGATAATATGACCTACAAAGAAAATGACTCTTACCTCCTTAGTATTTTCATTGTAAAATACTCCCAGAACCAAGATGTAGATAATTGGAATAAAGAAAGATGAATGTGTATAAAACTTGTTTTCCTTCATAAACAGATTTGCACGGTCACACATATAGAAATAAGCCATAATCAGGCCAAGTTTGCAGAAAGACTGCAAAAGTGTTTCTAAAGGAGACACAGGGGTATTGACAATATTTTTCTTTTCCTCTCCACTTTCCAAATCAGTACATGGCTTATTCTTCCGATGAGCATTACGATGAATTATATAAAAAATTAAATATCCGATAATAGATAAAGTGAAAAAGCAAGCAGCTAGCTTCTGTATAAGAGTAAGAGGAGGCCGAGGTTGACAACAGGAACCATCTACCGGCTTCAAAATCTTATTGCAATACACGTTCATAAGAATCATTGCACTCTGTGAACAAATCAAGTTATTTGGTTATTATCTTGTCAGTGATGTATTTCACATTAGATTTTCTCCTGTGAATACTGTTGAGTTTTCAGCACTGAAACCAAAATGCTTTTGTACTTTTTGCTACCATTTCCCAAACACTCATGCAAATAATGATATTCCTTCAATCTTTCAACAGCTAGTTCAGGGTGTTTCAAACTTCTGGGATTATGATTCATAATAAAAAATTCATTTTACAATGTGACCCAGGACACATTTACAAGAGACAATACCTATCCTTACTACTTGGAATGTACTTTGACATTGTTCTATTCTATTTTTTTTTTTTTAATACTGATTTCATGGCTGCTAATGGGTCATGACCTTTGGTTAAAAAAATACTGACAGATGTCAAGGACCAAAGAATTTTAACTAGCAAATTTTCAAAACAGAGGATACCAGAATACTTAAGAGAGAGTCTACTTTTTAAATGTGAAAAAAGAATGTAACATAACCACACTGAAAAAGTATTAATTCTTAGCTAACAATATTTGTAATACACCTTTCATTTGGTCTATAGTTTACAAACCATTTAGGATTTTACAATTTTAAGATTTCTAATGTTAAAAAAAATATAGAAGCTTCAACGTGGTTTGATTATAATAAAATTATTCTAGGAAAGTTGTCAAGATTCTGCTTAGTTAAAGTTTTAGTCAGACTCTAGTTTCAAAAAAACTTTATAGTTTAGGCATTTGTAGAACTCTACATGATTATATTATTTAAGACTAAGTATTCAAAGTACTCAAATGTTTAGGAAATCTCATCCTTTTAGCCCTGAGACTTCAGGATGTTCTATGCTGGCACTCTTGCATAAACTAACCTACAAATTCCACTGCAAGGTTCTTAATCACCTTTCGAGGGGTCCATAAAGTCCCTTAAAGTATATGGAGAACTGTGTGCACATGCAAACATACACATTTTCTGCAGGAAAGGAACAGGACCATTGTTTTTTATCAGATACTTAAAGGCTTTATTGTGACCCTCAAAAAAGGTTAAGAATCACTGCTTCATAAGATTAAAAAAAATACTATAAATAATCTGTTCTACTACATGTGAAAATTTATAGTTGCGTAGTTCTCTTTCATACTTAACCTAAATCCCTTTCCATCAGTCAGCCTGAATTTGTTCAGGACCTACTCTGTACCTTGACTAATGTTTAGCATATAAGAGCTCTAGGAAGTAATAAAAATTATTTTATATATTAAAAAATATACTCTTCATTGATGCTTAATCTTGTAAGCTTAAAAAGTTTAAGGTAAGGACAACATAAAGCAGTAGTTTTAAAAAATCAGTGTGCTGAGAGCATAAAACACAAGGTAAATTGCTGGTAGATGTCCCATGAGACAAGGTATATTAACAGTGATTAGCACTCAATAAATGAAGTTTCATTTCATACCTTCCATCACTTCTTTCTCTCTAGAGTATACTAAAACTCCTACTTATATGTTCAGCTAGATGAGAGAAAGCAAAATTATTTCTAGATGTACCTTTAGATGGAATAACTATAAGTAATTGAGATTGTAATTAAGTAAATTACTTATAACTGTGCTATAATGACTTACAGCTATAACCAATTGATACTATAGTCCCCACCTACTGACAAATAAAAGAATTCTTACAGTTTCTCTGCTTGATTCAGGAAGATGTAAGCCATCCAAAGATTCCATGATAGTTTCTTGAGCAATTAATTTGGAAACACTGAACATCTTAACATTTGATTTAGAATTTCTGGTGCTACTATTCAAAATACTGACTGCAGCTTCATTGTAGGCATCTATCTTCTCATTAGTGATCATCTTCCTATTTTCACTTAACAGATCTTCATAAACAGGATCTACACGTGAAACACGTTTTTAAAAACACATTTTAAAAATCCCTACTGGTAAAAATTGTGAACATGCAAGTTAGTTGATCCACATTTCATCTTTTGTTCTTAAAGTGCAGATGATACCAGGCACCTAATAATTCATTTGTACATAAAGCTGGCCAAGATAAACAGATTTCCTACCTTATATTTAGTTTTTGAGTCAATCAGTATCTCCCTCAAATTTAAAGAATTTTTGTCCCTTCTCTATGTACACAGCTTTGGGGAAACACTTTTATGCTCTAGCATCTCTTAAGAGTTTAAAAATTTTGGATGCTGGTTTATACTAGGTAATAAGACATCAAAACTAGATTATGGAAGATTGCCTAATTAAGAATAGCAGCCCTTAAAAAATAAATAAATAAAGTTGATAAAAAAAGAATAGCGGCCCTTTTTTTTTTTCTCCTGTCACTACTTAATTCTGTAAACTTTGTTCATACAGTGAAGAGTCAATATTATTTAGGATCAAGGTCTGCCTATTCTCTTATCACTTACAACAAATAATTTAAATTTAATTTTTTCTCAGTAAGAGAAAGGTTAACAATGAGTCTGTGAATAAAACAGGGATTATAGAACAGATTATCACCACCCTCTCTTATTCTTTTCATTTTGACATTCAACTTGGAAATAATCATAAGAGTTTCTGACAAACAACTTGACTTGCTGAAATAACCAGGGCACTTCATATTGTGCTAGGCATTAAATAATGGACATTCAATAAACTCTTGAAATGAGTTAACTAACATCTACTTTCTCTTAAAGAATTTCATTACCAAGTATAAACTAGATGGTGTGAATTTAAATATATTCTGTCAATTCAAAAGTATATTTACTTTCAATGATTCTAATATTATGAAACAGAGTTATTAATATTTTTTTCTCTATATTTACCAATCACAATAAATATAGTTTGTAAAAAACAAAAAGTCAGAGGTAAACATCTCATTTGCCTTTAGGACTTATCTCTTTGTTATATTCTACAACCATTCTGCCTATTGAGGTTCCTTGGAGAATATTTTTTATTTATTTATTTTTTACTTATTATATTTATTAGTCTGTTCCTTACACTTAAAAAAGGAAAGCTAATAACTCAAGTTTATTCTAATCTTGCAAACCTTATTTCAAAATTTATTCTCATAAAGTAATAATTTTGCATCTTGAAACAGGAGATAATAAAAACCTATACCTCAAAATATATACAATGTGACATTTTTTCATTACTCATTCCTTACCTTGTAAGACCCAATAAACATCACTAGTCTTTGCCAATTTTTCTAAAAGTGGTGCTATGGAGGTAATGTTCATTTTATATTGAGAAAGCGCTTCATTGCTACCATTGTGAATCTTGATGGACCACTAAGAAGTAGTAAAAATTAAGCATTAATTGAGTATTTATCACAGAAAAATTAAAGCATATAATTTACTTATTGTAAGGAGGGTTAATATTTTAAGATAATTCCTATTTTTATTCAACATTAGAATAAAATTTGGTCAAATTACTTCATGAAATTTATAAAGGCAGTTAGAAAAAAAGCTGTCACAGAATTAGACTTTCAATGTATAACAGTCAGGAAGAGTATAATTTTAGTTATAAAATAATACTGATATGTAACATCAAATTTCCTAAGTTCAATCACATCTTTTTATTAAAATCCATCAGTCTGATTATAATAGAAATAGCAATTAAAAGATAAGTACAATCAAGAATTCTATTTGATATAATTTAACTTTTTCTTAGCATGTCCTTAAGTGTGAAACAACAATCATGATGTAAGAATACAGATAATAACTTACTGTGGCAGCTCCTGCTACAATCACATGGGGTTTTGCAATGGAATCCTAAAGGAAGAAAAATCTCTATTACAGTGTTATATCCAGTTCAGGGAATTAATACAAGTAAAATCATTTCATTTCTTTCCTTAAAATTTAAGTTCTTCCCTCTAAATGCATTTTAAATTTCTAGAATTCCTTCTTATTATTATTCCTATTGTTTTTATAACAAGATAGACATCCAATGCCTAAAATCTCATATGGCTACACAATTATACAGTATAGCATGACGCTTGTATGGTTAATTCTTTGGTGTTCTAAAAAAAAAAAAAAAACACTACTGAAATGTAACATGACCTAATATTATTCTGAACTCTGAGTAAATTACTTAGAGTAAAGCTCTTGTGTATTATGTCAGTCAATTAAAACGTATTCATGGAAACCTACAGGGTACACAGTGTAAGCGTTAAATAAAATACAAGGTCAGTGCCCTAAAGAAATATAATCTTTTGGGAAAGCTAAATTCAACATGTATTTAATAAAATAAACTGACAATTATTAAAGACCACATGTGGGAAAAAAGAAAAGGGAGAAATCCCTAGAAATCTTCACCAAATGCAAATTATAATAGTTTCTCCTTATCCATGGTTTCACTTTCTGCAGTTTCAGTTACCCACGGTCAACTCTAGTCTGAAAATATTAAATGAAAAATTCCAGGAATAAACAATTCGTAAGTTTTAACGTGCGCGTCCTTTTGAGTGGCATGATAAAATCTCACACCTTGCTGCTCTGTCCTGCCCAGGCTGTGAGTCCTCCCTTTGCCCAGAGTACCTGCCCTGTACATGCTCCCCATCCAGATGTCACTTCGCCACCTTGGTTATCAGATCCACGGTCACAGGAATGCAGTGCTTGTGTTCAAATAACACTAATTTTTCTTAAAAATGGTCCCAAAGCACAAGAGTAGTGATGCCGGCATACTGTTAATTGGTCTATTTTATTATTATGATTATTGTCTTACTGTGATTAATTCATAAACCTTAATATATGTATATATGTATAGGAAAAAACATAGTATATATTGGGTTTGTTATGATCCCCAGTTTCAGACATCTATTGGGGGTCTTGGAATGTATTTACCACGGATGAGGGGACTACTGTATACTATTTACAATATATAGCTATACTATATTATTAGTAATTATATATATAGTTAACTATATATATAACATGTTCATAGTACTTAGTAACTTGCGAAGTACTTTATCTTAAATTATCTTATTTTAATATACAGGGTGTCCCAAAAGTCCCCATACAAAGAGAAAATGGGAAATTGCAGCTCAATGTACCTTTATTTACAAAATATTCATTATAAAATTTTTCCACATTCACCTTTAAAGATCTGTAATCCTGCTGTATCCTACACTTCCTCTATTTTAGAACTTGTCACATTGTTTCCTTAATCTCCTATATATACCACCATCCAGAAGCTCTTTGAAGGGAATATCATGTTAACCAGTGTATCAACATTGTCTAGCTTAGTACCTAGAATATGTCAGGTGATTTATAAATATCTGCTGAATAACAATCTACTTAGAGTCCTCTCAATTCAATGTTGTTTTCATGCCTATAGGCTTCTATAATGCTGTTCCAGTTAGTAAGTGTATCTTTTTCCTAAACCATAGTTCTTCTGGAAATATTATTTCCTCTGTAAAACTTTCTTAGAACATCACCTATATTCTCACCACCTCCCATCCTAAGTGCTTCTATCCATGGTGCTTTCATTGTCCTTTGTGCTCAATTCTGTGTTAGCCTTTGAATTACCATATCATTATTCATCAATAAGTCACCATTAACCAGATTGAAAATTCCTTGAGGGCTGAGATTAGAGCTAATTCCCAGCCACATTCCTATTACTCAGCATGAAGCTAGCAATAGTACATAAATAAATAAGGATGTACGTCTTTGTATTCTCAGGATCTAGCAGCTTACTATGGAAATAGTAAAAAAATAAATACATACATACATATTCCTTGAATAAATGAAAACCATCAACTAATCAATCTTACGTGACCAAATGACCATCTATCTAAATAAATTGTATCTTTTCTTTCTCCCAACAATTATAAAGAGTTTTACAACAGAATCTAAGCCTTCAAAACTAGCTTTACCAAATTATTAGAATTGAAAATTTGGATATATAATATTACTCCAGGTTAGTAAATAACTTAAAGATTTTCTGTGATCTTGCGGGACTTACACATTATAATGATTGATGTTTGTTTAGCTGTAAATTGTTACTACTTTAATGGACATACTTTCAGGTCCAACACAAATAAATATATAACATATGTTTAAATCATTTTAAATATACACATAACATTATTCTGTCCTTCTGGACATTTAAAAACATATCAATAAAAACAAAACACAGTAAGTGAGTGCAGACCTCAATTTGCCAGAAAGTTGAATTCTAGAAGTTGTCTACAAGTTTGTTTTTTAGAAAGTTGAACGCATTTGCTCAAAGAAATAAGGTTAGAAATGGTGGCTATGTTCCACGGGATCCTACAAAAGCCTACTTGTTATGTGATATGGCTGCAACGCTAAACATTTACTGTGAAGAGAAACAAAAAAATTAAAAAATTTAAAACTGTTGCAGAACAGGTAATTAAGCAAAACAAGGTCAACAAAATTGAATATTGTTTTACCCATCTCAAATGTAAATGCTTTTGGGAAAGAATACAGGTTCAATTAAAGGACTGACGAAGAGCTATATGGAGACTACTGTAGAGATTGGAAAGTGGACCTGTGAGAGCTTTGGGGTTTTCTGAGGTCAACAGCTTGTTTGTCTTTATATCTAATTTATCTCCAAACACGACTACATGAGCTAAAATGTAGTCATCTTGTCTTCTGCATCATAAATGTAATAATAAAAGAGAATAACAGCTATAAAAACAAAAGTTTCCCGAAGTACCTGGGCATGAGTTTGAAGGACAAAGTGGAAAAATGCTCAAGAGAATGTCTGTTGTGCTGGGAAGATTACTTGAGTTTGAATTAGCTAAACTATGGCACCAACAAAAAGTTTTAAGACTGGAAAGTCTGGGGGAAACATAATTTTCTCTTAGAGTTAAAATGGTGATAGCAGGGCAAACACTGGATCAATACTTTCTCTTCTCAGTGAAGTGCTAGAATTAGTCCAGCACGGCTTAGTTGCTATCAACAAGGTAAGTATAAAGTACAGGAGAGCAGGACAGGTTAGCAAAGGGAAGAAAAGCTAATGCATGTGGGCTTTCACAATTTGGTTGCTCAAAAAAAAAAAAAAGCCTATATTGTCAAATACCGACCTCAGTCCACACTTTGATACACTGTTTCATTGAACCATTAACTTCTGGATGCCACAGAAAATCCTAAAAGAGAAATGTTAGAAGAAAAGAAAAAGTAAAAGAAACTTTTTGTTTTCAGGTTTCCACACATGGCATTGAAAGAAACTCTTATTTCTACCATTCAAAATAAGCATTAACGTTTGCTTACAGAGCACGTAAAAGCAAAACACCACCCTAAGACATCATCATCTCCTATCTCAGTTTGGGAAGAGTCTCACAGTAGTTCTTGTATCCACTTTTGCCTTCCTCTAATCTACTCTTCACATATTAGCCAGAGTAATCTCTTAAAAACTTAAATCTGACCTTGCCACACCCCTGCTTAAGTATTCAGGGACTTTTAATTGTCCTCAGAAAAAAAATTCAGAGTCCTGAAAATTGCATAGAAGGTCCAGGATTTGGCCTCTGTCTGTCCCTTCTGCCGTTTCTCCTGCCACTTCACCCTTGCTCTCTAAGTGCCCTCTGTGTTCTCAGTCCGTTCCTGGAACGCTCTATGTGTTCCTTTTTCTCTAGGATTTTGCATATACTGTTCCTTCTGCACATAATGCTCATAAACTCTTCCACTGAGCCTAGCGACCTCCCACTTATCCTTGAGGCCTTAGTTAAAATATCACTTCTTCAAGGAGGAAAACTACTTTCAATTCCTGGCTCTGTATATTCCTAATGTCCACTTTTTCTTCTCTGCCACCCTTATCCCATTTGTATTTGCTTGTAGAGAAATATAAAGATCTGCAGGCATGTTCTCATTCATATGTGGGAGCTAAAAAAAAAAGTGGATCTTATGAAAATGGAGACTAGATTGGTGGAAAGGGAAGGGTAGAGGGGAAGAGGAAGGGCAAAAATCCCCCAAGAATGTAAATGTTATTTCTTACCACTGATCTGTACACTTAAAAATGGTGAAGATGGTAAATTATATATGTATATTTTACCCCAATAAAAAAGTTTTAATAAAAAAAAAAACCTGCAGGCTGTATTAGGTCAAGGTCATTTTTGTCCTGATCCCCATTGAATTCTCATTATGATTGGGAATTCAGAAAATTCACATTCATTATGAACACATAATGGATTCAAAATAAGGTACAATTTTATTTTTCCTGGATAAAATTTTGAGAGATCAGATTTTTTTTCTATTTTATTACAGAACACAATTCATACAAACTTTTATCTTATTATCTTAATATTCGTATCTACTCTCAAGAATACACTAAAATATACTTAGTATGTACAAAGCATTAGCCTCTTTACAAATTAACCAATGCATAGTTTTGACATTATAATGCCTAGCTTACTGTGAACTTACCACTTTAACTGATGCAACCTTGTCTTCAAAAGGAATGTTTTCATGCTGCCATAAAAAAAAGGAAACAACAGAGAAACACTAATGTATAGATTAAATTTATGTAAATAACTTCCCCCCTTAGCTGCTTTTATTGATTTATTTTTATGCACCAAATTTCAATTACCTATACATACTCAACACAAGGCAAAAAAAACCTACATAGAGAATACCAAAAAATAAGTGACACTAGTTAAGTTGTTCATATGTGATTTTCATCATCTAAGATGTAGTTAAAACTTCAACTACAAACAAGCAGATACATGAATGTGCCTACATAAATTACCTTTTTGCCAACCTTATCAGGATTCTAATTTAGTCTTGGTATTACTATCTATGGCAGAGACAGATTACTTCCCTACATTTCCTCAGTCCCTTCAAGTTGGACAGGGCCACATGGCTAATTCTGGCCAATGCAATGTGGCTAGATGTGACACGGGTCACTTTCAGGCTGAATTTTCCAAGACAATTCTCTAGTCTCTATCTTAACCAATGCAGAGACTGAGGAGACCAAAGGTTCCAAAGTACTCTAGAAAATGGTAAAAATTCTAACAGCAGAAATGCAGAAATCCTTAAATGACCATGTGGAGCAAAGCCTCTTGTCAACTCACCTAGGACGTGTAGCGCTAAGTGAGGAATTATCTTCTGCTTTGTTAAGACTGTAGAGTGGTTTGTTGCCGCAGCAACATCTAGTCCATTCTCACCAGTATACCAGTATAGGCCCTGACTAAACAGGAATGGACATATATAACTTGAGGCTATTATGGGTTTCACTGTGAAGATAGTATATAACAGTCCATTTACAGCAAAAATTAAAATTTGGATAATACAACTTCTTGTAACCAAGTGTTCCATATAAAGAACAGAAATCCCTTCAGAGTTAGAAATCCTAGGTAGCATGGGGGTCAGGGTGGTCAAGAAGCTAATTCTGCTCCTAAAACCACAGTTGAAATGTTTTCATTAATTTAACCAGACAAATAGAAATACTGGGTTGAACAAAATCACACAGATCTTCTCTTTCTTCTACCCCACCCCTAATCTTTTAAAAATTTGTTCTCAGAGAAATAATGTGTCATGAACTTTCTTTTTTTTTCTTTTTTGTTTCTTTTCTTTTATTAGAAAGACACACCGATGGTTGTAAATGAATTTTCTTTTTCTTCCTTTTGCATTGCTTAGTACATTCAACTCAATCTCTTTCTTCTTTTCCTTTATTATTTTAATGTAACATTTGATATATACAAAAAGTCACATATATGAAAGTCACAAAGCACACAAAAGAATAATAAACACTCATAAATCCACGACACAAATCAGAGCATTACCAACACACTGAACTACTTATTCTCTCTCCCTATCTTAACTCCCTGTTTCACCCAAAGAAAACCACTATCATGCATTTTATGTTTACACTTTGCTTGTTTTTTAAAAAAATATAGTCTTATATATATATGAATCTTTAAATGATATATTGTTTAGTGTTGTTGTTGGCCTTCTCTCCAACTTTTAATTTTGAAAAATTGCAAACTTACAGCAAAATTGACAGAATTAAATGAACTCCCCTAATCCTTTAGTAATTGTTAACATTTCTTATACCAGCTTCATCACTTTCCCTCTGTCTACACACACATACACTGCATAGAGTTTTTCTCTTTTGCTGAACTATGTGAAACTAAATTGCAGAAGTCATAACATTTCACCCTTAAATACTTACACATGTATCTGCTAAGAACAGGGACGTTCTCCCACATAACCACAATACCATAATCCCACATAAGAAATTTGACATTGATAAAATATTATCTCATTTAATATATAGTCCACATTCAAATTTACCCAATTATCCAACAATATTCTCTTGATAGCTCTTCTATTTAATCTACATTCCAATTTAAATCAGATATTACATTTAGTTGTTATATCTCTTTAGTCTCATTGAGTCTAGAACATTCCCTGGCCTTTAAAAACTTACATATATCAATTTATTGTATCAATATTATTTTTATTAATATCAAATATATTTATTATGTTTGTGGAGTCTAAGTCAGTTGATGCAATACACCAAGATCTCTAGATTATAAATAGCACTGATAGTTACCTTCTTGTACATGTCTCTTAATATACGAGTAAGAATTTCCTTAATAGTTCCATAGATCCATATGCTATACAAGTGTCTACATTCACATGATAATGCAAATTATTTTCTGCAGTGTTTGTAACAATTTAAACTCTCATCAACAGTTTATAAGACATCTACTGATACATAGCGTAATATGTCTTGTCAGATTTCATATTTTTTGCTATTGTCAGACTTAATTTCTGCCATTAAAGTAAGTATAAAATGGTATCTCATCTACAGTCTTAATTTACATTTCCCTGATAACTAATGACATTAAAGATCCTTTAGATTTACATATGGATTCATGTTTTCACTTCAGTAAATGCCTGGGCATGCCTACCCCCACCCCTTTTTGTCTGTCAGGTTGTTTTTTCATTAATTCATAGTTCCTTATATTTCTTGGATATACACTGCAAATATCTTCTCCCAATTGTAGCTTGTCATTTTTCCAAGGTATTTTTTGATGAACAGATACTCTTAATTTTAAGGTATGTGAATTTATCAATCCTTTATTTTATGGGTAGTAATTTTTGTTTCTTTTGTAAGAGCCTAAAACTACTTTGAGGTAATGAAGATATTCTCTTGTATTTTTTCTAAAGGTTTCAAAGTTTCGACTTCCACATTCAAGTCTAAACTCATCTAGAAATGATTTTACTTGATGGTGTGAGGTAGGAATCCAATTTCCCTTTTTTCCATGCACCAATTGCCTTTGCACCATTAATTGAAAAGACCTTCCTTTCCTCAAGGATCTTCAATGGCATGTCTGTTACTTATTAGGTCTTTGTATACGCATATGTCTATTTTAGAGCTCTAAATTCTATTCCACTGGTTTCTTTAACTCTATACCAATACCACACTGTCTTAATTACTATAGTGTTAAACTAAATCTTGATATTGCAGATCAAGTCCTCTCAACCTTGTTGTTCAGATTTTTTTTTTTTTTGGTTATTCTTGGTCTAGTGGCCTTCTATATAAAATTAAGAATCAACTGGTAAAGTTCCACAATACATTCTCTTAAGATTTACTGGGGATTACATTGAGCCTACAGATCAATGTGGGAATAACTGACATCTTTACAATATTGAGTCTTCCCATCCAGGAATACAGTATATATCTTCTATTTAATTATGTCCATTTTACACTGTCTTTCAATAAAGTTTTGTGGCTTTTCTGCATACAGATTGTCCACATTTGTATTATTCCTATGTAACATAGTTTTTGTTCTACTGCATATGGTATATTTTAAAAACATTTTTTAACTCTATATTGTTGACATGCAGATATTCAATTAATTTTTAATAGCTTTATTGAGGTATCAGAATTTATTTTTGTATGTTCATCTTATAATCAACTACCTTGTTAAAATCTTTATCTACCTTGTTAAAATCTTTATTATTTCTAATAAATTTTCTATGGATTCTTTGTGATTTTCTATGTAGAGAATTGTCTTATGGAGTCCTGAGTTTATTTTTTCCAATTCTTACATCTGTAAATTGTCTTTCTTTGGCAAGAACCTCCAATACAATGTTGAATCGAAGCAGCAGTAATGGACATCTTTGTCTTTTTCCTGATTTTAATGGAAATGTGTCTAACATTTTACCACTAAGAACATTTACTGTAGACTTCTAGAGTTTTTATCAGGTTAAATTTGAATGTAAAGTAACTTACCTAAAAGAGAAAGAATGATGTCAACTCTCTGACATTGTTGGGACTTACTTAATGGCATAATATATGGTCAAAAAGATCTTCCATATCTGCTTTGAGAAAATATATTCTCTAATTTTGGAGTACATTCTCTAAGTTACTGAGCTATAAGCTTGTAAAATCATGTATGTTAATTGTCTCCTTAAGTTTACTAGTTTTATTTGCCTATCCTATTATTAATTGAGAGAGCAGTGAGCAATTCTCCCACTATGGAGGATTTGTCAATTTCTCATTGCGATTAATTTTTGCTTTATAAATTTTAAACCTAATTTATTAGATACCTACAAGTTTAAAATCTTAGTGATCTGAACTCTTTGTCATTAGAAAGTGACGTTCTGTATCCCTAATAATGATTTTTACCTTAAAATCTATTTTGTATTGTATTAATATGGCTTATCTTTCTTCAATAGGCATTTGTCTGGTGAATCTTTTTCATTTTTAATTAAAACCTTCCCAAGTCCTTTTATTTTATTAATAGATATGTCTTTTTAAGCAGCAGAAAGTTCTTTTCAAAAGCAATCTGGAAATCCGTGTTTAGCTCACAAGTTTAGGCTACTTGTGTTTATTTTGATTATAATTATGTTTCTACCATCTTAGTTTTTGACTTCTATCCTCCCTACATACACATAGGTTTTATATACCTATATGTAAAAACAGATTTTTACATATTTGTGTGTATATATGTATATCACGTGTGTGGATGGGTATGTGTGTATAATACATATTTGGCATTAGATGAGTATATTTTTGGTTTTTTCTTCTTCTGCGTTGTAATTTATACATTTTAATTCTGTTATTTTAGTCTTTACCCTTGAAGTGTTTCTGTACATCTTTAACTTAAGTTTTAAAGGAAGACAATATCTTAGAGCATATAGAGTACATTAGAACACTTTAATTGTGCTCATCTCCCTCTGACTTACATGGTATTATTGGCCAGTTCTTTAGTTCTGTCTTTTCACTAAGTGCAAAAAAACACTATTATTTTACACGGTGTTTAGATTAGTTTACATTACTATTAGTTTACGTACATGTTTACTGTTTTCTTTAACCATTGCTTCTTACATTTCAGATCATTTCTCTGAACATTTCCCTTCTTCCTGATGTTTATCCTTCAGAAACTCCTTTAGTGTAAGTCTGTTTGGTAGTAAACTCTCATAGTTTTTGTATATCTGAAAATGTCCTATATTTCAAAAATAAAGAAATTTTTATGCTAGGTACACAATTCTACTTTGAAACTTACTTTCTCTCAGAACTTTAATGCTACTATTCTACTGTCCTCTGGCTTCCAATATTGTTACTGAGAAATATTCTGCCTCAAAGCTTAACTTTCTACATACAGGGAACTACAGCTATTGGCATTTGCCTTCAGGGCAACCTGAACATTTACTGCTTGTCTGTCATCACTGTTCTCATCTCTGGTTTTGCCTCACAGTTTGTTTCTTTTTGAAGAGTGTCTTCCATTTCTTCAAAGTCAAGAAATACACCCACAGTATTTTTCAAAATCTGTGCTGTAGTTGGTTTGAAGTAGAAGGGGCCCCCAGAGTATCTAGCCTGCCCTATGGCTGGAAGCAACACAAAATGGATTTCTTTACTGCAAGACTTCTCAAGTTGTCAATATCCTAGCCTAAATTAAAACCATCTAAGAGAGAGATATGATATGCAGTTCAGATTCATTTGAACAAAGCTTTTCACAGAACTAGTTTTTCACAAAGCATAATTTGAAAAAAAAAAATCCAGCTCTAATGTCTCTTAAAAAAAAAATTGCCTCAATACAAAAAGAAACCAAATTCAAATAAGGAATTATCTTCAATATGTCGATTTCACCCAAACAAACCCACACCACAGCTTTAAAAAAAAGTATTAACAATAAGCTTTTACAATATGTCAGATTGTGCTAGGCATAAGAAATGTATCAAAAAATAATGATGATATGCAATTTCTGTCCTTGAGATGCAGAGACAAGAGAATATAGAAAATATAATTTGGCAAATGCTCTACTAGTAGTTTGAATTAATATATTTTCTTGATAACTGTCTCTTTAAACTTGGAACTATCTTTACTTGTTTCTTTTTAAATGCATATAAATTAAAATGTATCTTGTTTGATAATTTTAGGATAACTGGACACCCCTAAAAAATAAAAACTGGAAACCTACATATTATAACTAGGGCTAAGAAACAATGTGCCATATTGTATGTACTTCTGACTCAACTAAACCATTATAGCTTTTTTCAACTACCTGTTGCCAAATCTATTACTCCAATTTTCAGAAAGTCACACAATGTTAAGTCCAGAAATACTAAAACTTTCTTTGAAATCAGAAATCTTTTAAAAAGATTTATTTTAAATTATAATATTTTCATGTTATCAAATAGTTCAAACTCTTCTGTATAATTCTGTATAAATACAATGGAAAATACAAATTTAAAAATGAAAAGTTAACTTTATTGTTTGCATGATTCAAAGAATAGTCCCTAAGGACTTAGGAGCCTTTGGCATCATCACTATGTGAATTGCTACTTAGCTGGGAAGGCCTTAAGTTTTCAAATCCTTACCACAGGGAAAATTCATATGTATAGGCAAATTTTCATAAATTCACGAACTATTTCCCTTACAATTCAGAAATTTCATGGAATCTCCTTTTCTCCCCTTGCTTTCCCCACTCCCAATTGTATGCTGTTTGAAGACAGGGTTAGAACCCTGGATTACTTTAAAATGTACAAACAAAAGGAGATGATGAGATAATCCACCCAAAAATAAATTAACTAATTAATTAGCATATAAAAAGATCTTAATCCTTATTAGTTTTTAAAGAAAGATACATATTCAAAATGAGAAATTTTCAAACAAAATCAACAGCAGAAATTTATTGCATTGTTATTTTAATTTATAGCATGATCACCCAGTGCCAGAAAGGTTTCAGAAAATTAGGCCCCAACATATACTGCTAATTAGAATATGAATTGAAACAATTTGGCAATGTAATAGATAATTTTTAAAATGTTTATATTCTTTAACCTAATATTTGCATTGTCACGATCCCATCCTAAGGAAATAATTTAAAAAGCAAAGTTTTCACAAGAAGAAGTAACTGAAAACATCCTTTTTTACTGCAAAAAATAGGAAACTAAAAAAAACCTAAAAAAAAAGAAAGATTATATAAAATCACATTATATCCATTCAATAATATGTTGTCATTAAGAAGATACTTAAGTTGATTATATAATATGGGTGAATTATGATAAGTGGTGAGGAAAAAAGCAAGATATAAAATTACACATGCTAAAAGATTACAAGTACAGTTTAAAAAAAGACAAATGAAATCTGGCAAAATATTAATAGGAAAATCAGAAATTATATTTTTCTCTTTGTCTTCTTTCTGAGAAATTTTTAAAAGTTTTTCCATGGTAAGAATTTATTATTTCTAAAAACCAAAAGTTTACTAAGTTAATGAAAAGCTTGCCAATACCTTATCCACCACTGCTTTTTTTCACGTTCCCCATTATAGCAAATCATGTTTCTTTCCCCTACCTTTCCCAAAGTCAAAATAAAACTTTTCCAGTTGCTACAGCTGTTACTGTTGTTCTGGAGAGACACACTCTTCCTCTAACTATTCAGTCAGTTAACTTCTAAAACGATACCCTACAGAAGGGAATAGACAAGTTTTACCTTATTTCCTTCTTCTTTGAATTGGGGGTTAATTATCTTTACAAAAGAATAAAACAACTGACGAATTCTGGAATCTCCAATAAATGCAATATGTTTATCTACAAGGCAGTTCTTTGCTTCGCTGAAATCAACAAAGAAACATTACAATAAGTAAAATCAGCATATTGGCATTTTGAAAGCATATGGTTTATAAAGAAAGTTGTACAGGATTGTTACACATATGGTTCTGTTGTTTTAGAAGTGGGTGGCCAGGTGTGTTTAACTTATCAGTCCCATGTAGCCATGATCAACTAACTCTCAAAAATAACAGCCCCATTCACTAAATGTTTAAGATGTATTCTAACTCTATTAAGTGCTTTATATCTACTATCTCTTAATCCACAGAATAGCACCAGTAGGTAGGCATCCAAGTTGCAGAGCAAGAGTCCTTTGCTCAAGGGCTATTGCCTTAGGCCTCATTACTTCTCACCTGAGATAAAGCAGCTCAGCCAAAACTCTTTCCCAAAAGCTTGAGGACAGGAATTTTCATTTGGAAACAGCCCTATGCCTATCCTCAGTAAGTCTCTACCCCCATATAGAGGAGAAAGTACTCTCTTGTTTCACCAACCTCTCTCCCCTAGACATTAAGATGCTTTCTAGAAAAGAAAACAAACAACCAAATGAAGAAATCATACCTGATTTTGTACTTATGCATCATACAACTGTGAGGCTGCCAAACTTTCTCTCCAAGAAATCTGCCACTTGAGAGAAGGTATTCACACGAATCATTGCCTACAACAGTTAAATACAACAGTAGTATAAGCAATAGTTAAATTTTTATAAGTTGGCTATCTCGACCCTCTTCAAGGTCCCTGAGATCAGCAAGCACAGTTTTCTATGTTTCACTATAGTTTCCAGGTGCATATTACCCATTCACGAGAAGCATGATAAATATTGATACATTAATACCCGAGAGGATAAGAGCCACTAATGGTTTATACTTCAACCTGTAAAAGACTCCTAACTCCTAAATGCTACATTCACTACCTTGGCAGTTCCTTCTGCTTCAGGTTTTTTTCCCAGGGACATCAACTCAGCTTCAAACTAGCCTTTACATCTGATTATCACTCCTACTTCTAGCTGAGAAAGAAAAGTTAAGGGATAAAAGAGAATACTTTGGAAATAACTTCCTATTCAACTATTATAATACATAGTGCATTAGCATATCTGGAGTCCTGGTTTTAAATGGAAAGTTCCATAACTAGGAAATCCCCAATCCCATGTAAACTAGGATAAGGAATCACTCTACTTCCTTTGGACATTTTACTGTACAATAGTTAAATATACATGACCAAAGGGGTTAAAAAAGGGTTTGGAGGCATTTAAGTTTAAATGTGTCAAACAAATTAGATATTTACATTAACATGGGATTATAATGAAATATAAATATTATTAATTAATCTCTAGTTTCTTAGTAAGAGTCAATAGCAAGCTGTATTTGTTTGACAATTAGTTACGGTCAGGCTAAGGAGTCTGATAAGAGAAATACCACAGAACAAAAATGATATGTGAACCTTTCAGGGTGGAAGTGGTAAGACCCAAAGGTATTTAAAGTGGAAGAACACATCTCTTTTCTCAATCCAATTATTCATCTATCTGGCCAAAATATAGACAAAAGGTGATAAAAACGCAAGACAAGTATGCACAAACACTGAAAGTGTTGTTGCCTCAGTGTCATAAATTCTAAAGTAGAACAGGAAGGAAGAGTAAAAATGATGCATTATCTTGGTGGAAAACTGGATAAAGAAAGCAGGATAAGTAGGATATCAATTATTAAATTTTTATAATTATATATGTAACCTGAGCAGGATTTGTTTTTTTTTTTCTGTATTTCAAAGATTAATAACCTGTCTCTAAGTAAACTACAAATAATTAGTTCTTAATTATTTCTAATTATTAAAAACTAATTCTAGTTCTAAAAGAAAATTAAGCTACATAAATAACCAAGGATGAGTAAAGAAAGAACTGCAGGAACACACAATTAAGTTATTTTCCTAAAAACAGCACTCCTGCAGCATTCTTTTATAATAGCCATATAATAAAATCCTATTAAAAATCTAGTAAATATTTAAAATTAAGGTGAAAATTCCATTATTTATAGCATTTCTATCTCTTTAAACACATCTATTAAACCAACTTAAAGTTTGTAACACATCTGTTTTCTAAAAAAGTTATAAGCTACAAATAACTGGGTGTTAGTTCTGTAGTGTTTTTCTTCCTTTTATTTCTTGTTTCTCCCTTCCTTTTTTTTTTGCTTGTTATTTTTGCTTTTTTAATAAAAGCCTAGAAAGAAACACACCTTGATCAATATTCAGTGTCTGAGATTATATTATTTGTTATGCATCTGTATGGGTTATCAATATGATTTCATGGAGATGGAAGTGCCACACAAACATCTTTAAAACAGTCTTTTCTCCCCAGAAAATGTGTTTAAAATGCAAACATCTTTTCCTCCTCAATACTACTACCCACACCTTGTTTCTCAGTAGCTGAGCTATTGGAAAACAACAGCTCTAATCTGACGACCACATATTAGAAAAACCTCATAGCAAAAAATATTTGAAGTTGTCACTAACCAAAAGGCGCTATAAACACAGTATTTTAGAGACTACTGATCTTTCCAGGGAAGAAATTCTTAATTTGTTAATGAATGGTAGTTAACAGCGACTCAATGTATTTCTTAATGCAAAGGTTTTTTACAAGCCTTATATCTGAAATTAAATTGGTATCTGTGTCTGTATCATATCAGTTAGGGTCCAGTTAGAAGACAGGAACTACACCAGTTATTTTAATGCAGGGAGTCTAATATAAAGAATTGTTAGAAAAATAAAAGATCTGCTAACTAGACAACTGAAAAGGTAAGAAGAGAATGGCTTTTTTATATTTGTCAGCAAAATAATAAAAATATTAGTAATAATAAATACTATTGTGATCTGATTAAAATAAATTAACCTGATCCAGAAAAGAAAACTCCACAAAATGTCATTCTCTAAAACAAGCTCTCTTTTCTTGGAAAGGAAATATTTTTAGATCAAATCACTATATATAAATCTAGATATTAAAATAACGTGTCACAGTTTTATTTATACTAACTATATGTAAATATCTGCTGGCACATATTTCCCTTTCCAAATTTACCAAAAACAAAACAAAACAAAAACAGTCATTATTTTCAATTGCCTAGTATAATTTTGATAGTTACTTTAATACAACCAACATGAGATGAAAGTTGCCAAGTGTTCAGATAAATCAAGTGAGGAACAAAATAAAAAAAAAAGCAACTAAAGGGATAGAATTTTCTACTTCAGCTATCTCCAACACTAAGATTATGTAGATGAATGGCTCACTGTCTTCCTCTTTATTCTGTTATAAGGATAAGCATTCTGGTTTCTCAGTCTACAGTCTCAGGTTTTTATGTATGATTTTTCTATAATGGAAAGATACCTAAAAGCAAACAAAATAAATAAAAACAAGCTGAAAAACAAAATTTCACAACTAAAGAAAACATTCGATGTCCTAAATAAACCACAACATACATTTTCCTTTGAACAGAATACCTCTGGCACACTGCACCTTTACAATGAGTCACTCTGCTAAAGCTATGTGTTTCCTACTACCAACCATGAAATACCAGATCATAAAGTTTGGAATATAGTCTGCAGAATATTTTGTTTGCCTAAAATTCAGCAAATTGTACTTTAGTCTGTGCTGAAAATCACCATTAAACTTTTTCTTTAGACAAGCTAGGAACGTATCACCACAAGTGATGTCATATAAATCGGGATCTTTCTAACAGTCAAAAGAAGAAAAGGCTAAGAGACCTAGCCCTGCATCTTTCTTGCTTTAATTTCTGAAGCTTTCAACTTACTTTCCTCCAAAACATGCAATAACATTTAACACTGGCATTTAATATGCTTAGTGACAAAAAAAGGAATTCAATTTCAACAAAATTAAGGCATTTGAATTAAGTTAACTTTATCAATTTAAAAAATTAAAATTTATCCAGATTGGAACTATCCTTAAGGTTACAGATAACTGGCCTCTTGTCACAGAAATGATGTTTTTGATCTGTAATCACATTATTAATAGACATTTTGTGATTCAGTAATGTTAGAGATCTATAAAATTTAGAAAAAATATAGTTGAGAGTAATTACTTTTAAAATGTCATTCTACTGTATTATGTGAAGACAATATTAATAATGCAAAAAAAAAACCCTACTTTCTAAAATAGAGACTAGAACATGAAATTCAATTAAAGCCACAAAAGAACCAAACGCAGGGAGGAAAGTGGGAGAAAATAAGAACTTTGAAAATCTAGTTATCCATAGTTATTCACGGAGTTCCTACTGTGTGTTAGGCTCTAATGATTTAAAGATGAATAAGATGCTCCTGGAAGCTCACAGTTTGTGTGGGGAGGTAGATACCAATTATTACAATACAACATGAAAAGTATGTACAAGTTGCATGGCAGAACTGAATTCCTAATTCCTACTTCTGTAGTGGTGACATTTGAACCAGGCCTTAAAAAACCTGTACTTTCTTTCAAGGGGAGAGAGCTCATTGCAGGAAGAGAAAAACAGGTATCTGTGCCATGTGAAAAAGGGCAAAGCATGTGAGCCTGGAGTTTAGGAAAAATAAGGAAAAACAAAGGTAACAAAAAGTAGGCTCAGGCCAGATTTTGAAGTTTTATACATACAACTTTTAGAAAATTAACCTCTTAGCTGGGAAGGAAAACTCTTGGCTTGTACTTTGAGGTTGAATTAGTGTCGCTAAATTGTTTAACCCATGGCTCCCTGGAAAATGCTTTCTCATCCCATCTTCTATCCATTTTCACTGTCTAGCGAAGAAGCTCTGAGAAAGGCAGAATATAACATGAGGCACCCTGTGTTCTAAATCCTAGCCCACTCACTGACTAGTGGTGAATCCTTAGGCAATTTACTTAACCTCTCAAGCCTCATCTTCAAAATGTAAATAATACAGTAATTCACTCAATCTAAAACCATTGATTGTAAGACACATCATCATTTTATGTCATAGTAAGAAAAAAATGTTACCAATTAAACTTTGACATGTAATCAAAGTTTTAAAGACTCATCCTGATTACAGAGATGTTAAAAATGGGGGGGTGAGTGATGAAATATACTAATTGTATCTACCTCACAGAAAAGCTCTACAGACAAAATGAATTAAAACATATAAAACCCTTAGTAGAACAGTTCCTGGCATACAATAAGTGTTCAGTGTTGGCACACAGTATCTGCCAAGCTTTACTTTCTGTGGTGTATAATTTTTTTCTTTTACTTTCCATAGTTTGTAAAGCAAGAAAGAGATACTGAATATGTATATTCAAACTACATTCACTTTAACCTGCCTGAAACAGACCCATACCCACACATCCAAGATCCTAACACACAGCCTAAACCTCTTCATCTAATATAAGGCCCTTTGTTATTCTAAAGATTTATGATGTGATTCAAATGTATGATTATCCTCGTGTGAAGAGCATTGCACCTGACTCAGTTTGACACTGCCAACGCATGAGGATGGCTAAAATGTTCCTGTTAAGACGTTTATTTTTCCTAGTCTTTGGCTCAAGTTCTTGACATTCAGTCTGGGCAAGTATAAACACCAGGTGTACTGCTTCACACTTAAGGCACTGAAGCACCTATGGAAACTGATGACTTGCTTCTGGAGGAGGCTTTACAAACAATCCCAGATTGCCACGCTGACTCATAAGGTCCCATCTGACATTCTATTCTCCCCGCTGATGACACATCTTGATAAGATGAAATATATACTCTAAATATAAAAATTAGTATTCCAAGTTTATCAAAAGAGAAAAAGTACAATCAAAAAAAGGCGGGGGGCTTAGATATTAACCTTTAGGACAGTAGGAGTACTGTAGCTATAAAATTAGTCTCTACTACTATCACATACACAAAATTGAGTAAGGTTACTGTCATCTTATACCAAATTCACATAAAATGATTAATAGTAGTTAAAAGAAATATTTCCTCAAAATTACCACAAATCAATGCATCAATATTGCTACTTTTATTTTGCACTTCAAAGAAAATGCTGGACTTCTAGCACAGTGACTGGAGATGAACCAAGGCCTATGTCATAGGGCTGTGATCTGGAGGTGCCTGGAGGAGAGAGGCCAAAAGAATATACTCTCACTTTTTGTATCAATTTTGTATATTTAATCTGAAGAGCTGTTCATCCAGTATGGTACTAGAGTATAAGATTTTTAATCCTCAGGAGTTGGAGGAAATAAAGCAGCATAATTGATCAAAATGTCCTATACTTTGAAAGATTTCTCAGGATGAGAAGGCAGCTCAGATTCCAGTACCAGGTTCACTGGATATTTTGCCAAAGTGGGTGTGAAGTTAAATGGGCACAGCGTTAATGTGCACCTGTCCATTACACATTACATCTTGACTAATTAATCTCACAGTCACCAAGATCTGTCCAGATAATGGCTTTGATAGCATTAAGAGCCAAAAAATAAAAGATTCTATCATTATTAATCTCCCTCCTCCTGCCAGGCATTTTTACAAAGGGAAAAAAAATCAATCAACAAGGACAAGTAAATATCCGATGATTACTGAAAGATAATTCGTTCTGAAATAAGGAGGTCATATTTCCTTTTTCCCTTTACACCAATTTCAAAACCCATAGCTAAGGGCCTGCTTCAAATAGTTTACAACTTGCTTTCACCGCCCACCTTCACTCCTGTCAACCCGTAACTTCTTTTCAAAAATCTGCCCCAGTGCCTTTATTTTGTAAAAAGTGTGCAACCCGAACCCTTTAAATGTTTCTGAATCACAAAGGCTGGGTGGCACCTCCTCCATTGGCCACAGGCATCTTTTGCCAGCTGTCGCCCTTTTGGCAAAGGAAAATGGGGCGGCCCTTGCCGCTGTCCAACAGCCTAGCCCTGCTGTTACAGGGCAGAGGCCGGATTAAACAAAGGCTAAAGATTCGGACCCTTAGAAGCAGGATCTGCGACCCCACTGCTAGTAGAGGTGCCCCTTGCGGGGCGACCTTCGCCTTCACCCGCCGGGAGCTGCTCCCGAGGGCTGTCTGTCCGACCTCCTGCACTAGAGCCCCAGGTCTGGAGCGTCTCCCCGAGCCCAGATCGCGCAGGAGCCAGACCCCGGCAGCCCCCTGGGCCAGGCCCGAAGTTGGCACCCCCGACCTCAGCTCAGGCGGGCGCGGGGGGGGGGCGCCCAGAACCACTGGCCCTTGTCCTGTGGCAGCCCGCTCTGGGGTCCGCTTTGTTGGTCTGGGGCACCAGCCCGCTGCTGGGGACACCTGGGGGCACGTGGGGGCACCGCCTCCCCCGCCGGCCGGGAGGGAGGCCGCGTGGGCGTGTGTTGGGCGAGAGGGGCGGCCTCCAGCCTCCGCGTCGCCGCCTCCCCCCGGCTGGCCCGGGCAGGGGGGAGGGCCCGCTCACCTCGGTAGCGGCGGGAGGCGAGGTGGCACGCTGCAAGCAGCAGCACGGCCACCAGCGCTAGCACCTTGGCGCTCCTCACGCTGAAGTAGTGGTTGATCTCCCGCTTGCCCATGCTGTAGGCCAGAGCCGCCATCTTGGTTCCTCCATGACAACAGTGCGCGGCGGAGCGGGGAAGGGGCGCCGCACAGGGGCAGCACTGGGGCTGCCGCCGCTGCAGCCAGGCGAGGAGCCGCCGCCAGCCCCCGCGGCCGCCACCCGCGCCTCCCGAAGGGCACCCTGACCCTACGGCCGCGGTGCCCCCGGCCTCCGCCTGCCCCTCCTCGGCCGGGGCCGACTCGGCGGCCTCCCCCCAGCCCCGCCGCCGCTGCTCCGCCGTGCCGGTTCCCCAGGCGCCCTGGACGCCTGTCTCCTCCCCTTCCTCCTCCTCTTTAGCCTCCTGCCTTAATAGCGGCTGCGCCTGCGAGGGGGGTCCGGATGCCCAGTGCTCCGGGGTCACGGGCCCCAGCCAGCCCTCCGGGGTCACCGGGTCACGGGTGCCGGCGGGCGGCGGCGGCGGCGGCAGAGACATGGGAGTGTGGGGAGAGGGGACCAGGGATTCCAGCCTGGCCGGGACGCGAGCCCTAGGGCTGTCTCCTGGTTTACGAGCCGCTACCTGAGCCCAGGTTGGGGTAATAGAACTACAGTTCCGGGAGAAGAGTACACATTGCCCCACTCCCGCCTTCCCCAACTCTCCCTTTACTGAGCCTTCTACTCCCTGAACCCGCCCAGCGGGATGCTAAGGCCACCCCAGCGCCACCGGGTTTATTGTCAGGCCAGCCGTGACCCGTCGGGTCAATCTGGCTGCTCCCAGGTGCTGGCCAGCTGTTGAGATTGCTGGTAGTCTCAGCACCCAACCAACGAATGAAACCAGTCTTGACACTTAACCCAATGCTTGGTCGGTTTCTCTTGAAACTTTTTTTCTTTTAATGTTTTCAGTTTGCCCAGTTCCGATGGGCGAAGGTACACCAAAGTACAGAATGGAAGGGACAGAAAGAACCTAAATTAGTGTAGGTGTTGGTCAGAAAAGAACCGGACCGATTTGCATTTACACGAAGACTGGTTAGGTGAATGCGCTGAAAAATTTTTAGAAATGTGCTTGTGACAATCATCCCTGCTATTAAAGTTGGTTAATGTTTTGTGATTATCAATAAAGTGAGTACTCTTTTTCCTTATTCCTTAGAAAAGCACCTGTTATTCCTACTAAGTTTTTTTTTTTTTTTTTTTTTTTTTTGGTCTTTCTTATGCTGCCTTCCAGATGGGAATGGTTATTTACGTATTTACTTTGCTTGCCATTCTACTTGCCTTGCCTTGTTTAGAATGAATCATTGGTTAGTTGGGGTGTGGTCAAGTATTCTTTCCCATTTAGCCATTCCTGAACTTGTGCTTATAAGCCCCACTTAAAATCATAGAATGTTAGATATGAAGGGGCTGTAGAGATCTTGTCTAGTCGTTCCCATTCTTTTCATCCAAGGGACTCTTTATTATGTTTTCATTCATGGACCTCATATCTTGAAAGATTTTGTCACTTAAATGAAATCACATATATCACTGTCATGGATGTAATGCTAATGAGCAATAAAGTTAAATAAGTGTACAAACACTTAGGCACTGTTCCCTGCAAATGGTCGTTTAATTTTGCCTGTCATTCTGATCCAAGGTTGATCACATGCTGGAAGAATTAAATCAGATATTGTAAAAACCAGATAAATAACTCCACTAACAATATATGGTCCACTAATCACATCCTCGACATTGCTGTGATGTCATCAAGAGCAAATTAGAATTTCTGATCAGTATTCAATAAGCAGTGTTAGCCCACAGAGTTGATTTAATGCCTGCCAAAAGTAAAGAAACTTGACATTTTATTTAATTGCAATTTCCAGAAGGCTTTCTGAAATACTGTAAATAGCTTGCAAACCTCTTTTTTCCCCTCTAGTTTAAAGCTAATCCCTCTACCTCTACTCTGAATCTCTTCCTGTCCCCCTTCCTTGAGAGTGTTGATGGCTCCAACAGTGATTAGGTAATGCCACCCACCTAATTCCTTTCTGTGTCCTCCAACTCTTCCTCTCTCCTAGCTGTTTGCTTTCCACCAATAAATTTCTCTTTTTAATGAAAAACATCCATAAACTCTATGTTCCTGTGTGTTTACATCTTTGTCTCTTTCCTCCTCTGACAAGCATCCAGAAAGAGTGGTGGTGACTTGCTGTCTTCACTTGCTCAATTACCATTCTCTCCTTAGCACATTGCATTGTTCTTAATCGAGGCTGTGTAGAATGACCTCTTGTTAAATCCAAGGGACACTTTATATTCCTTATCTTCCTGAACCATTTTGTGGTATCTTACATTGTCAACCATTCTTCCTTATTTAGTATTCATCCATCAAGTTTTCCTTCATTTCTCTCTAGACTCTCTCTTGATCCTTTCTTTAAATAATAGTATTAATCAAAGGTCTGTTGTCAGCCCACTTCTGGCTGTTTTTAAGTGATCTTAGAATCACTTAGCGATCAATTAGTGGTCCCATCACTCCATGGGATCAATTATTTTCTACACACACACACACACACACACACACACACACACACACAGACACATACACACCCCTGATTATATCAGTCCATATTTACCTCCACATTGTAGAACCATTTGCCTACTGGATCTTTCTACTAGGATATCCTTCATGTACATAACACTTACCATTTCCAAAACAAACTCATCACCTTCCCTCCCTTCCTTCATCTACTTTTGACCTTTATGCCTCATCTTTTTACTGTAAGCCCAGTTATCCAAGCAAGTGTTTTGAGTTACCCTTGCTCCACTCTAAATAACTCTCAAATATGTTGCCCCCTCTCTATCCAATTGCTGTTACCTTGGTTAAGGCATAATTTCTTGCCTGCATTTCTTATTCATCATCTTCCTCAGGTCATTCAAAAATCCAGTCCTACTGCCATTCTGCCGTACCTCTTATCAGAAGGAATTTTCTTAAACTCGAATGTGGGTTATAATTTTCTGATAAAAGCTAGTCAGTGGCTCCATGTTTATTTGCCTACCCCTAAGCTATCCGGAATATTTACAAATGCTTAACAGGTTACCTCACCTCCTAATATCCAAATTAAGAGAGAGAGAGAGAAACCATCTGATGGAAACTCTTTGAATCACTGCATTACTTTAAAACAAAAACCGTACTTTATCCCTTCCCTTATGACTCAAAGAAAAATTCTTCCTCCACTTTCCCAAAACTGTCACTTTTCATCTGTCTTCACGATTGTATCAATATCATTTCATTTGAGAATCTGGTCTCGTAAGTTTCCCTTCCTTATTTCTAATTTCTACCTTGAATTTATCCCTCTTCACTGTTTGCCAAATGCATCCTTTCTTAAAGTACCTTTTTAATACACCACACCATCTCTCTTCTTCCTTCACAGTCGAACTTCTTGAAGGAACAGTATATGACTAGTGTTCTCATTTTTTTTTTGACTACTTATTGGTTCTTTAAACACTTGAAAACTGACTTCTGTTTCTACTACTTTACTTAAACCACTCTTTCTAATGTCAGCCACATCCTAAATTACCAAATTCAATGTCTTTATCTAAGCTTTATCTTTCTTGATTGTACAGCATTGTTAAAATATTTGCTTTCTTCAAATCTTCTCTTTTGACTTTCATTAAACTACATCCTTCTGGCTCTCCTCTGACCTTTCCCATGCATCTCCAAGAAGATTCCTCTTGCATTTTCAAACCCCTTTTATGAAAGTGCTTTCAAGTTTCTCTTGTTTATCTGTTTTTCTTCTTAGGAAACCTAAATTACAAGTTGGCTTCAACTATCACACCTGATGCACACACGTAACCTGGATTCCTCTCATGCACTGCAGACCTTTTTCACATACCTCAGGGACAGCATCAATGCTCTTGGTACCTCAGACTCAATGTGTTGGAAACAAGTTTTATTTTCTTTCCAAAACCATTCATTTTGTTATGTTTAGTTCATTGGCACCACTATCTTTCAAATCATTCCAGCTAATCTTTGACTCATCTTCTTTCTCCTCTACCTTATCTAAAGTATAGGTTTTCAAAAGAGGAAGGTATTCATAAGACAAGATGCTGGATAGTTAGAATAAAGTACTAAAACTTCTATTTATAGTTAATTCCTAACTACAATAAAATAAGGCTTTATTGATATTTAATATAAGGACGACCTTTAGTACACTACCTTGGTCTATATGTACAGTCATGTCAAGTACACTTGGAGAGGAATCCTAAGGGGACAGAGGAAATTCATACTTGTGGAGAGATTGACAATGGCTCACTTATTTGTTCACTTTCAGCAAATTGTGCATACAAGCCCATCAAATGAAGTAACAAATTATATTATCTACTTTCACTTAAACTCACAAAATGGAAAGGGACTTTAAAAATTCCTGTGAGGGAGCAGTGAATTGAAGATAATTCTAACCATACAAATATTAACAAACAAGAAGAATATATGGAACAGAATCTTCTACTCCTAATATAAGCTCTTTATCAGTTATATGGTAAAAAGTGCATGTATGTGTATATATCATACATATGACATATATAAGATGACCACTTACATCTACAAGAAATCAGCAAAAAAATAAGAAATTGTCAAGACTGCTTGAAATAAGAATTTACAACCACTCATTGTTAATGATGGATCTTGCTACAAGTACAGTGCTTTGAAATGGGAGTTACTGCTGATATAAAGCCATCACAATTAGCAAGACATTTAGAAATTAAGCACCCAAAACATGAATTAAATCTCTACTCTTTGAGAACAAAAAGTTTGTGAGCGTGTGTGAATGCTTCAAATTACATGTCTGATATTAGCACATAATTTATAACTAAATAAATATGCATAAGTCAGAGGAGTACAGGCTCAAATTTTTAACCGATGTGAGTGCACAGTCAAAAAGTTGGCTGTGATTCATTTATCTAATGAATCGCCATATCCTTTACATTCTGCCTTCCCCAAATCTTTTTCTTTCTCCCCAGAATGTTCTGGTTTAGGTTCCAACCTGACCATTTTAACAGGCTTCTACTGGCCTCTAATTTCTCACTTTTTCAATCTCTTTTTTTCCCAATTGCTACTAGAATTATGTGTCTAAGACTTATATTTGATCTTGTCACTTCTCTGCTTAAAAACTTTGGTGGTTCTTTACTGAAACAAAATAAATAACCAACCTCTCAACATGTTTAAGATTATGATTTGGCCTAAATCTCCCTTTTCTCTCTTAGCTCTCATTTCATCTAACCATGCTGATCTACAAGCCAGGAACATTGTATATCTGTGGCTTTTCTCTTACCATTCCCTTAGCTTGAACTATTTCCCCCCCACATCTCTTATTCTACGTATTTAAAAGACCGACTGCCACGTGAGTTGTGTTTAACTCAGGCTAGTTTTGAGCCCGGAGCCTCGTGAAGCAAAACCTTGCTGCTGGTTTGTGAAAATTTCACTTGTTGATGTTCTTATTGTTACAATTAATATTGACAATTTAATTCTAAAAATCTGGCTTGCATTGCATATAACTCACACACAGAAAACAATAAAAAATAACAAATTAGAAATGATTGTTTCGTTTTAATAAAACACCATGGCCCCAGGGAAGAATTTTTTTTTCTAGTATGGCAGTCAATGTGTTAAAATCATTCTCATTCTCCTTTAAAGATCTGCTGCATTTTGCCTATCCCATGAACTTGTACCCGTAGATCCTTATGGGAATACAAATCGTTTCCTCTTCTGATTTCTGATAGCACTTTTTTTCTATCCATGCCTAAGTATGCATTCATCACAGGCACCATCCAATCAATCAGAACAGATAGCTTCCTTACTTGTGCATACTGTGTGTAATTGGGAAATTATCAGTTTTGTCCTTTGAGCTACTACACCTTATAAATTATTTAGTTATTTTGTTTATTTTCCTCCTCCTCATTTTCTTCCTTCCAAACATTTTGCATTGGGGCACAGGGACTTAGTCCTTTTTATAATATTTGTAGGGAAAACTTGTGAGAGACACAGAAATAAACAAAAATATTATGGTTGTGTTCAGTGGAAAACTGGGCATTGTTCATATTATCTAATTCTATGGGGCTTTTGTACCTTTTATTGCCTTAATAGCAATGTAAAATATATTACATAATTATACTATATTATCTAATACAGTAATGCAAATGATTCTTACTCATAGAGATGCAAATTGTGTCTCCTTTGGGAGTGAGTTATTTCCTTGTGGATATTGAACAGATTTGAAGTTTTACATCTATTAAACAAATTTATTTCACCATTTCTGCTGACCCATATATGTGTGGTTCTTCAAATTTTCCTTTGAACTAGTTGTAACATCTTACTGGTTCCCTCATTAATTAATGAGCTAAATAAAAGTTTTGATACATATTCATTTTATATCTGTATGAAAATCATGATTATATCTTTTTTTCAAAAATGATCTTTTAATACATGGATATGCCTTGAATTTAGTAAATATTAATTTTCTTAAATTCAGGTTAAAGATTATTTAATGAAGAATACTGGAGAAAATTGAGATACCTTTCTTCTTAGAATTTTTAAGAGACCATATGGTACAGAAATATTTTCCAAACTCAATTTTCACTTGTCTAGACAAGGAAACAATTTCTTCTAAAAGACTGAAAAGTACTTATTTTTATCACAATGAATTTGAACATTAACCTTGGAATCCTTTGATCAAGTCAAGTGTGCCCCAAACCAAAACAAACAAAAACCAAATATCCAATTGGTATTTACTCAATTATTTAAAAGATAATACAAAGGGATAAACATAAATTCTAAAGTATTACTCAATTATTTTATGTGAAAACATAAATTTTTAATCTGGAAGTTTGTACCTTGAAAAAATGATACAGAAATCTTCTCAATAATCACTTGGAAGTTGTATATAGTTTACAAAGTAAAAGTTTCATACATGATATAATAGTCTTCAATATAAGGAACACATCCCAAATTCACTCTGTATTCACACACGTCTTACTTGTCTTCATTTTGGAAGCACTTGAGGTCTCTGGTCCTTTCTGTCTAAATTGTCTTCTTATCCCAAGTGTATTTTGTTTTTCCCACCTTTTTAGCTTCTCTTCTATCTTGTTTCCTTCAGCTACCAATTGTAGTATTTACCAAATATTCTTACTTCTGAGGAAATTCTTCACTCCCTATGCTGCCGGCCTGATTTGTTTTAAAGGCTTGGGCAAAGGAGGAAACAGAGGAGATGAGAGAAAAGTGGACAGATTGGAGACATATTTTAAAGAAGTCAAATTGACAGAATTGTTGATGGATTTATTGCCGAAAGAATCAAGGGTGACTTCTACTTCTGGCTTGAGCAACTGGTGGCTTCAGGGACCACTAACCAACATGGAAAAGACTGGAGTAGAAACAAGATTATCACAATATTTCTTCAATTTATTCTTGCTTAAAGTATATTTGAGGTTAAAACCTAGAAATTGCAATACCTATTAAATTTTCCTGTATAAAACTCAGCCCTATCCCACCACCCTTAATACTCTTTTCCCCAAAACAAAAATACAAAAAGCATATTCCCCACTCCATTCCAAAGTTGCTCACTTTTTTCAAGTGAAAGCAACATTTTTCCACCAGTGAGTTCGAAAAAAATTGGGAGAGAGGAAAGAATGGTAACCATAACAATTATTTTGCCCTGGGTCTTCCTCAAAGGCTAAGACAAATTCTCCTGTCCTAGAACAGTTGGTTTAAATTAGCTGGAAATCCACAGTTCACTGCTTTTTGAAAGGTCTCATGTCCCTTTTGGCCCAGGAATACGAATATCTCCCATTGTTTCAAAAGTGAAGAGTGTTAACTTGATCAGATCAGAGTGGGGCAATCTGAAGGGGAAAAGAAAATTCTAAATGACCTGCCTGGTTTCACAGCCTCATGGCCCAAATAGTACTGACATTTTCATTAAACAGGTTAAGGAAAACGATAGAGGTTAATTAACTTAGTGATGTTTCAGTTGAAATGGCCCAAACTGCCTTAGGCCTCAGGTAAGTCTAATGCTGTTAGCAGCATCTTGCCCTTCCCCTTTATGCTATATCACCTTTGAACTTCTGTAAACAAATTAGTATTGCTTTTTGTGTAGGGTTGTATAGCTTACAGGGATATGTGAAAATGTATTAGGTAAGGTCTCTAAAGTACTTTAAATGATTTATTCTTTAGCCAGTTTTTCCTAAGGGATACTTTGTCTCTCACGGCTTCTAATTGCCATCTAGCTAGATGATAAAGAGCAATCTTCAACTAAACACTTAGTGGGTTGCAAGAGATGACACATAGATCTTTTACTCTATGAGCACAGAACATATACTCACATTTCCCATCATGAAATTTTGTCTTTCTAACTAGCATATTTTTGTGTGTGTGACATTTAGATATCATTTTCAGTTTGCAGAAGTGGCAGGTATAACTTTGTAGTTGTCAGAAAAAAAAGTTTTTACTATGGGGGTAGAATAATGTAGTAAAAAGAGCGTAGGCTTTAAAAGAAGAACATTTGGAATTTGACACCTGGCTCTACCATTTACTAGCTAAATAATGTGGCAAATCATTTTACCTGTTGAACTTCAACTTTCTTTCTTGTAAAATGAGGATAATCACACCTATCACTCAAGGTTGTTTTTATGACTAAATGAGTAACGTATAGTTCTTGACACTTGGGTGATGCTAAATAAAAAATTCTTTCTTTCCTCCTTCAAACTTCATTGTCACTGGTAAATTCACAAGCAGTTGATCTTTAATCTCCTCTCTACAAATAAACACATATATCAAAGAGATCTGAAGTTTAATTAACAGAAAATAGCCAAGTCAAATGCAGACAAATTCTCTTAGATAATTAAATAATCCTTGGTTCAGCCTGTTAAACAAAACAAAACAAAACTACCCAGTATGACATTAAAGTTCCCACCTTTTTGCCAATATATCTTTTTGCCTTATTTCTGAGTTTTAGATAATTTTGTTTAACGGTCCCCTCTTTTGATCATAAATAACCTCTAGAGATTAGTCTTGATCACACACACACACCACACACACACACACATGGCTAGTTTCATTAGGTTTTGGCCTGATCATTTGCAATGTTCAGCAAGAGTTACTAACTAACCATATACGCTTCCTTGAATATTCAGTATTGAGAAACCACGGAGGCTGAGGAATTAAATTTTGTTGGGTAATTTCATTAAGGAATATAGGATTCTATAATTTAAAAGCCTCTGTTTTTTATTCTTCTATCCAAAGACGAGGAAACTCAGCTCTAAAAAAATCTATCTACCAAGATTTCACTGTCATTACTTCTAGATTCTGGTGAATTGTTTTCTATTTGAAGTCTCCAAACACTCTGAGTTTCCTGGCCTACCAGTAAGTGATGTTGCTTATCACCTGTGAGGCTTTAGCCATAAAACAGGTCCATTTTCTTGGGTGAAAGTGCTTTCACATTTTGCTCCTTAATGATGGGCTTTCCATATCTGATTAAATGTTATTTATTCTCAAATATAACTGCAGGTAAGACCTTGCATGATGAAGTCAAAATTAAAGACAGTAAAATTCTCTACTATGTGCAACACATCATTTTTTTATAGAATTTGATGCCTGGGAAAAGGAAGCCAGCTTCTTACTGACTGTGCAAGGGACTTTATTTGCATGAAAGATATGGCGACTCAGTAAATGTATTTGGTTCTGAATTCTGAAGAGGGCATTGAGAGTTTAAAGCCATTTTAAAAATGTTTCATTTGATGTTGAGAATTAGAAAGTTAGAAAAAACTACAAAGCAAAAGAATGGGCTTCACCATATACTCATCAGAAAATAGGCAATGAATACATGCCAACAGATTTCATACCAAATAACTATAATTAAATATCTCTCATCAATTTAGTTTTATGTGTTAATTTCTTGTTCTATTGTGTCTTGGGTCATCAGGTTGCTATCAGGAAATCATCTGCTTCTGTACTAAATTGAGTCTTGGAAATCCCAACTCAGTTCCCAAATGCATCTGCCAGTTGCGCAAGCAATGTTATCTTTATGCTCCAAAGCTGTTACTCATGAACGTATTAATTGAAATAGCAATAATTAAAATTACCTGGCATAGTCCTTTCCATGAAATTCTGAGATTGTCCTTCTTTGTTTTTTTTTTCTTCTCAGACTAAATTTTATTTTTTCAAATTATAAAAGCTGCTTATAATATTCATTGGAAGTAATTGGAAACTGTCCTGCTTTGTTGAAGATAAAAATCTTAACTCATGAGCTTTTTGGTAAGCATCAGAAGATAACAGAAATCATCTGTCAGTGAGACTAAATGATTATGGTTAATTCTTGGTAGCCAACAATATCAAAATTGAAGACAGTAAAATTCTCTGTTGGGGTACAATACATAATTTTTTAATAAGATTTTGATCAGTGTTCTTCCTGGGAATAAGAACATATTACGGATAGTGAGAGCAGTGGAATTTCCAGGGCCTTTCAATTCATTCTGTAATGAGTACAATCTCAGAAATATATTTAATACATATGAGTAATATTTTATCTATAAAATTATCCTCTAATTTGACCACTCTTTTGATCAATTCTTACGATAGTGTTGAGCTAATTAAGAAAACAAAACATATCAAGAAAACAATTATTTGGGGCATCCCCCTTTTATAAGGCAAAAAACCAAATCTTCATGATTTTCCGGGGGTCTTATGGCACATTTCGAAGATAGTTTTATGGGTGAAGATGATCCTGGAACTTTTATTTTTCTGAATCTAGGATGTAATTGTGGGTTATCAGAGTACATTAGATCACTTATTACCATAAAATCAGATGTGCCTGAGAAACAATAAATTGAATACCTATTAATCAAAATGACAATACATTATTTTAAATAACAAAAAGAAACTGACACAAAAGAAAGGAGGCTTAGTTCTTTCAAAAGTGAGGAACTTTAAGTTTTTGCTGTTTAATAAGCAAGGGCTTGACAAAGTCAGCACAAAACACAGAAAACTGTTTTGATGGGATACAGAGTTTCTGCTGTGTAGTCACATCACATAGAATGTAAAGGAACAAACTTTTACTACCCCTTGTTAAGAGTAAGCCAAATAGTTTGAGATAAGCTGTCATTTTAGTATATAGAGAACCAAATTCTGGTTTTGCATTAATATAATAGTTAACAATAAGGTATTTATGAGCTCCCTGCCTTATTTTTAAAATTCTCTTACAGACAAGCCCATCAAAATGGAGTGAACTTTGTCAAAATTTGAATACATTTCACTGCTGCTTTTTCAACTCGTTATTTTCAGTGAGGCAAATAAATCTTTCCTGCACACTTATAACTTTCTATATCTATTCAAAATGTGTCTTATATTATTCTTTTTCACATTCTAGAAGAAGCAGATCTTTTACTTTAAGACAAAAAAAATTTCATTATTTTGCATCTATAGTCATACTTTTCTGCTACTATTGCTTTAGTATCGTCTTTGATTAGGTATGAATTCCAACTTTCAGTCAAAATAGCTAATTTCTATCTTGTAGAGAAAACTGGAAGGAAGTGTAGAAGTATCTATTACACCAAGTTTAGCAAATTAACAAAACTCATGAATATATTCATATAGTCCCTGAGAGTCACACACATATATTTTTCACCTTTTTAAATCAGCAAAGTAAACACAATTATTAACATGAACAACAGATACACCCACTGTAAGAAACAAAATGTATATATTAAAATTATGTTAGGTGATCACATTTCAACATTATATTGCCCTTAAAAATTATCTAGGTGTTCAAAGTTATCTATTAAATAACTTAAGAATATACCAAAGTTTTAAAGGTCTTAGTTAAGTTGACAAACTACAACTAAGAAAATCACTTACCAGTATTATAATTTAACAACTTAGATCTTTTGTAGTCACATAGCTTAATGACTGGCACTGAAAACTGAGATCCCCAATGTCACTTTAACTTAACTATTTGTTCTAAGAAATTATTGCTCAATATAAAACTATAAACCAATAAATAACTTGACTGTTTGCTTCAGGAAATTCCTGAAAAACAACTTATCTATATAGTTTGTTCATCTGACCAAGTAGCTCTCCTACAAAAAAATTCACGTATCATGACTCATGTCAAGAAGTTGGCCTTCCTATGTCTCTGAATCCTAAACTCTTAAGTCATGAACTGTTTCCTGTCTTGACAAACTTGCTTTAAAAAAACTTGAGCCTGGATCCCCAAGTCCTGTAAATATCCTCCTCTAACTTTCCAATTTTGAGATATTACTTGGATCTTTTGAGGTGGTGTTCTCCCTTACTGTAGAAAGTCTAATAAACTGAGCTTTGATTGATCAACAGAAACCGTGAGTTAATAAGTGTTTGTTGCTTTACACTGAGAAGTTTGTGGTAATTTCGTTATGCAGCAATAGAAAAACAATTCAACCACATTGATGAAACTAGGGAAGAATCATGTAGCTGTTTTCAACCCAGAAGTTATCAAATAAGTCTAGTATGTAAAAGATCCACCTTTATAGCACGAGGTTGTGTTTTTATACAAACCTGCTTCTGAGCTTGAGATTTCCATAAGAATTTTTTAAGCCCAGATGTTCAATTTCCTAATTTCCTGAGAAATCTGGGAATATTAGAGTATTCCCAAGCACAACTATATAACTGCTTGTTTTTCTCTATGAATCAAATAGAGTGGTGCTATTTAGATTTGAGAGGCTTTGTAATTTAATATTTTTGTGTACTTAAGGTGGAAAAATGTAAAACTGACACAATTAGAGGTAAAGGTTTTTCTCAGTTACAGATACACAGACTTACTGAGTCTGAGAGCCTGAAGTTTTCGTTCTACAGCCTTAATCATAAGCCAACAGTAAATACAGAACCATAAAAGTCACAAGTGCAGATTTTAAAGGGACATTTTACCTTCCAGTGAGCGAAAAACATTTCCTTGATTGAGTTGAGCTCAAAAATATTCAGACAAATAAACAAACAAAAAAGGCTACCAAACCGTTTTTTATTATCTCTTACACAACAGAAACTGATACCCATTATATTCGGAGAGAGATCTCCAATGTTTACACCATAAAACCAGATTTCCAAGTATTGCTGTCATCGGTGAAGAATAACTTGCTGACTGTGTATAACCAGACTCAGATATACATGAGCTGCTTTCTTGTCTATGAAATTAAGACTGTCACAGTGATCTGATGTACCCGCTTGTCCCTGGGTCTGGCTGTGGAGTTAGACAAGACATACGGAGTTGAATAATCTTGAGAAAGAGCCAGAAAAAAGAATCCAAAAGTCAAACTGATGCACTCAGAGAATAATGATCTGGACTGTCACAGTATCGAAGAGTTTACACGGGGAGTAGGATAGACAAAGGGAACATATTCCTGATGACCTTGAATGTTAAGTGTCATTTTTGAATATGTTAAGAATTCTTTTTTAAAAAGTTAAAATCATAACTTTTAAACTAAAATTAAAATGAATATATGGCACTTTGGGAGGCTGAGGCAGGAGGACGGCTTGAGGCCAGGAGTTTGAGACCAGGCTTAGAAACATAGCAAGATCCCATCTCTCAAAAAAATAAAAAAATTAGCTTGATATGGTGATGCATGTATGTAGTCGCAGCTCCTTGGGAGGCTGAGGCAGGAGGATCACTTCAGCACAGGTTTGAGGCTACAGCGAGCTATGATAATGCCACTGCACACTAGCCTGGGCAACAGACCTTGTCTCAAAAAAAAAAAAAGAGGGTATGTTAAAGATTGTCTTTAACTCAGGGGGAAACAGGTGAGGTGTTACAATAAAATCAAGAGAGAATTTTAAAAAATTGTAAATCAGGAATATTTAAATAAATGTGCAAGTGAAGGTAAAACTGGCCTCATGGGGGCAGGTGGGCAGGGAGGAAAGTCAATTGATTTTCCACCAGATAGAATTTATACATTTTTTAGACAAAAATTATTGTGTATTCCTAACAGTTATCTATAACTTACAGAGTTGTAAAATAGTTCAAGGACAATGAAGGGCAAGAATCAGCTCCCTGGAAGTGTATGATCTAAATAATACGTACTTTTTCCCACTGAAGCACAATTCTTTCCCCACAATGAGCCGGACTGGCTCGATGATGGGAAAGTAGCGGCACAGATGTGAGAACTACTTTAGGGGGAGAAACTACACACATCGGTGGTTTCTTGGATGTAGTAAGTGAGTGGGAAATAGGATTCAGAGATCATTCATTACAAGCGTGGCAATTGTCTATGTGTTTGGGGGTTGCTTCATGTGAGCTAGGTAATGACTTATACAGTGTTGGGGACAATAAACGGAAGAGGGAGGAAACATTTTAACAAGGAGTTGTTTTGGAAACTCAAGTTCTGTGACACTGAAAGGGGGTGTCTCTGCAGGGGCGGACTTGCCATCCTCTCCATTACTTTTAGCCCCTCCCTCTTACAGCCACCTCAAATGACCAAGCAAACTCAGTGAGAATAGTGTGCCTGCTCTGCCTGGCAGCTCCCGGGTAAGTCCCCTGGCTTTCCCTGTCAGAATGGACTCAGAATATACCACCTTTTTGATCAGGAATTACTTACACAACCACAGAAAAAATTCAGAAGGAAATGTAGGAAAGTCCTCAAGTGAACTGAGGGAGACATTGCTCAGTATCTGTCTCTTTCCCTAATGTGAATTTGATAAGAGGATATTCTGAGTATTAAAAAAAGGAGGATGAGGAATTAAGGACATGTAATCCTCTTCTTAAAAGTTTGAGTGAAAAGACAAGTACATGACCAAGGATCCTTTTCGTATTAACGGTATGACCAGCACCAGATTCTTTTTTTATAGCTGTATTACTGTTTGCTTAACTTAAAGTCCTCCGAAGCTCAGTTTTCTATCAAAAGTCATCTCTAAACTAGTCAATTTGCTGTTCTGGTTTCCCAATATTTCAAAATTTCAGCTTAAATTAATATAGTCTCCTCTGTTTATATATGAATATGGAGTATTACAATGTTTTATTTGTTCTAAGCTTAAATAAGAAAAGAAAGAGAAGGAAAGAAAAGGAGGGAGGCAGGTGGCAGGGAGGAAAAGAAAGAGGGACAGGGGTGATGGGAAGGAAGGAGGAAGAGTGAGAGGAGGAGGAGGAGGAGGAAGAGGAGGAAAGGAGGAAAGGAAGAGAACTGAAAAGAATCGAAGAAAGGGAAAGAAAGGGAAAGGAAAAATAACAACAATAACCTCCCTGATTCTAGTTCCAGTTTGGTCACTAGCTTGATACAGAAGCACTAGTCTGGTCACTACTAGAGACCTGGGACCTCCTTTTGTTGTTGTGAGCACTGGAAAGTAATAAAATCCTCAAACTGCAACTTTCCTTAAACTTCATTATTCTAAAGCTCTGAGATATCCCTCAGAGCTTATGGTTGCTTCACTAGTTCTCTCAAACTTCAGGCCAGCTCCCCTTCTGCATCTCCGTTCAATCTCTGTTAGAGCAGCAGAGAGAGGGGATGAGGAGAGAGAAAGACTCAGCTGTCCAAAGTGAGAGTGCTTGGCATTTGCTTCTTTTCTACTTCATGGAGTTGGGGAGATGTCCCCTAAAATTCAAGTGGGCATTTGTTAACCCTGATGAGGGGAGCTGTAAGAAAGTCACCCATCAAGATTGGGGGTCTTTGCAAGAAAGCGGACTGCAGCTTGTTTTCTATCAGATCATCTGCTTATGCATGTACTTGCAAAGCTGCCTCTATTTCAACATAGAGGAAATAAAGTCTGAAACAAACGGCACAACGGAGACAGGCAGTGCATGGCAAGGATGTGAGGGTTCCCCAGTTCACATAGACACTGTAAATGGCAGATGGACTTGAGCTGACCTCCTGGTATCTCACTTGGTGAATAGATCTTAATCCCAAGAGCTTTGTGGGTACCAGGGTAACCACTGTTAACGGGTTAGAGGGAGCAATCCAGAGTGGGTTTTATGTGTTGGGGATCCCATAGGGATCCCTTCGGGGTCCTCTGAAGAACAAGCAGTTGGAGGCTTGCTGCAAGAGAACATCAAAGACCAGATGGTCTTACCCAGAGAAGCCTCCATAACCCAGAGAGAACCACTGACAGGCAGCCAGTTACATAAGATCTCCGTTATCTTTCATAACTTTCTCCATTTTGCAGAAGCTCTGATATTGGAAGGAATGGGGAAGAGGTGTGAAGGGGGATACTGGGAAGAAACATCCTGAAAAAGAGAATGAGGACTGCAGTTTAAAATTGTACAAGACTGGATTTTTAATAACTGAAGATGACTCAACAGCTTTGAGAGCTGCCTGAGTTATTGCTAAGAGGCAGGAAAGGAAAATTGCACAGTGCGAGGCTGAAGGTAGTGATTGGAAAAAATAGAACTGTTTTAATGTTTGTTCCTCCACAGAGATCCAGCTATGAATAAACTGATTACAAATAAGTGGGATAGTTTTGTTTGTTCATGCTATGAAGCAGACTAATGAGTAGAAAGTAACTATGAAGACAGTAGCGGGTAAGAAGCTTCTTTTGCTGTGGTGATCTAGGAGGGCTTCTTTGGGTTGAGAGCTTCCATGCTGAGAAAGAGCCACTCATTCCAAACTCTAGGGCAAAAGTGTCAATGTCCCAACATTAAGACTGAGAAAAAAGGCCAATGTGGATGAAGTTGGTTAGTGAGGTGAGGCAGGTGGTGATAGAAGATATTTCTGGCAAAGTGAGCAGAGATCGAGGCTTTGTGGGCCATGGTAAAATCAAAATGATAACTTTGATTTCCTCAAAAAATTTTTAAGCACTTTCTTGGCCCTGCTATCCTTGTAGGGTTCTGGATTTGTTAACTTAATTTTATGTAATGGATCACACATATTGTATAATCCTAAATAATTCAGGTCTCAGGGGTAGAAAACTACTAAGATATCTGACAGTTGTTTCCTTATGACCTCATTGCTACTATTATAATGAGATTTAAAAAATTCATTTATGCCATTCCAATTTTCACCTCACTTAGCTCTTCATACTCAAGGATTAAATCCTTGTCCAACACACATGCGCACATAATTAAGTGGTTATAATTGACATCTAGGGTCTCGATGATATATATATTAATATTTGCTAAAAGATTGGAATAATAGGTCCAAGTGTTGTTTTAAATAGTTCATATTAATCATGCCAAGAGAAAGCTATTAATTTGCTAACATATAGAAAATGTGTAGTAAATATTGAAAGTATGGCAGCTAAAAGTTCTGCTCTTTGATATTTATGATTTAAAACCCAGAACAGGACACCTTTCCTCTTAGACATAGCTTTAAGCTCCAGAGATGGAAATCCCTGCAGGAGCAGTATGCATCATCTCTCATTAGAACACTATTCTTCCATAACCACGTTAAAGAATGTGCAGCCTGCAAGAGACGTGTGCTTAGCCCTCTTGGAACAATGTTCTTGGCTTCTTCTCTAATATGAATTAGAGACCTCTCAGCACAATCCTTAAACTTCTACCTGCTACACGTATGCAAATAGTCACTCTGAATCCAACATGATACCTTTTAGTTAATCCTGGAACATTAAATATTGTAGCTGTCTCATGGAAGAAACTGAGAAAAAAAAATCTCTGTTCAGTATGGAAATAACTCTATAAAGCTCATGATAAATGAAGGCTTATGAATAGCATATCAGTTATTGCAGTCATCACTATAGCAGTATATTTCCTTGGGTTCTTATGGGAAATTACTTTCTTTGGCATATTCTTGGGAATTATTTCCTGTGTTCCATTAGCTCTGCAGGATGACATCCTAAAATGACGGATGCAGTTCTATTGTTTTGTTAGAGTGCTCTGTAACTGCTCTTAGGGCTGCATATTATATTCTCTTTGAATATTATCTGAGAATATGATTCATAGTTTAGTCTTAATGTTTCTGAAAAAAATCACTTAATGAACAAGAAAGAAGCTTGTTCTTGTAGAAAATGCGATAAACAGCAGATCAAGTAATCCTTGTTCTAGTCATGATTCCACGGCTAACTATGTGGCCTGTGGCCAATTACTTTTGTTATCGTGTCTGTTTCTTCATCTATTACTTGTTTTTTTCTTTGAGGCACAGCTTTACTGACTAAAGCAGATTAGTTAGATTTTAGCTACAAAAACAAAATACTTTTGGAACGATATCAGGCTGGTCATCATGAAAAAAACGCGATAATAGATTTCTCTATCAACATCTTTCCTCGGAAGTAACAAAAAATGATTATCTGCAAATAAGAAAATATTCTCATTAACTGAATTAAGTTATTTCAGTATAGCATATTTTGTAAATTCACCTTCAGTTTATGTTTTCAATAACCCTAGGATTTTTGGTATTTGCTAAATATTAACTATGTGAATTAAAATCCTGATACTGAGATGAAATTTAAGTACAAAAGTTAGGGAAGATCTGTGAGCAGGTGCTGACTTATAAAGTATATTAGTAAGGAATATTAGTGGCAAGCAACAGAAGTCCATTGACTAAATTAAGCAAGCATGGAGGTTGTTTGAAAGGTATCAGGCACCCTCGAAACCTATTGAAAGCTAAGTAGGAACCAGGCTTGGGAAGGGAAAGCAGAAGGGAGCTGTGACAAGCAGGGAAGTAGAAATGTAGCATCATAGCTTGATTGCAGCAGGCTGGTCGGGATTCTGCTGGCACCACTGCATGTGACTGCCAGCCTTTCCTTTAGTTCTTTCCTCACTTGCTCCTTCCCCTGTGTGGGACAGGAGCATTCAGTGGGCTAAGGTGAGGTCACGTGCCCACTCTCTGACTGTACTTAGAGGTGGGAGCCTGACAAGGCAGTCACCTCCAATTACTCTCCAATTCTGATCATACGAAAAGAGGGGGAAATTATTCCCTAAAAGGAGGTTAGAGTGCAGTGAAGAAATAGAATAGCTACTGACAAATACCTGCTCTATATTAAGTCAGAGACTAGAGAAGAAAGTTCAGTTTGGAATTATTGAAAGACTTTATGAAAGAGGCTGGATAAATAGAAGTTGAGATGAAGTCGATGAAGGGAGATTAAAAATGCTATGCCAAGGCTGGGCGCAGTGGCTCACGCCTGTAATCCTAGCACTCTGGGAGGCCGAGGCGGGCAGATTGTTTGAGCTCAGGAGTTCGAGACCAGCCTGAGCAAGAGCGAGACCCCGTCTCTACCAAAAATGGAAAGAAATTAATCGGACAG